>WNGS01032154.1:151917-163684 GCA_020271785.1 Procambarus virginalis
CACAATGCCACAAAGTACCACACAATGCCACAGAGTGCCACACAATGCCACACAGTGCAGCATAATGTAACACAGTGCCACACAATGCCACACAGTACCACACAATGCCACACAGTACCACACAATGCCACACAGTATCACACAGTGCCACACAGTGCCACACAATGCCACAAAGTGCCACACAGTTCCACACAGTGCCACACAATGCCACAAAATGCCACACAATGCCACACAATGCCACACAGTACCACACAGTGCCACACAGTGCCACGCAATGCCACACATTGCCACTCAGTGGCACACAATGCTAAACAGTGCCACGCAATGCCATACAGTACCACACAATGCCACACAATGCCACACAGTGCCACACAATGTCCCATACTGGCTGACTTTCGCCCCCCTGGGCTAAGGTATGCTGAACTTTGTAATTACTATATGAGTACTGGAACACTTGATGATATATTGGACTTGTACCCAAGATTGACCAAGTAATAGATTAATTATGCAATGTATGTGATGTAACTATATAACCTGAGCTTGTAAAAGCACCTTAATCACCTTCAGTGATTAAGTGCTTAATTGCACACTAGTTTCTTTATCAGCTATCTCACCCTGTCAGAGTAAATGAGATAAATGTCTGTGAATGCATGTGTGTATATATGTATATGTGTGTGTATGTGTATGTATGGGTATAAAGTATATATGGAAGCTGATCAGAATTACATTTCACCTTTGTAAATGTACATTAATGACACTGTGTAGATGACACATCGAACACTTTATGTAAGGCATACATAAATCTGTGTATCTATGTATTTACGTATATAGGTTAGCTTAGCATTTTTAAAGCACCGACTCACCTTCAGTGGTTGATTGTTCAATAAACCCTTGAAATATATGTTTAACACATCTCTAACCCTGTCTATGGAGGACAGAAGAAAATGTATATATGCTGGTTAGCATTGTTAATGTGTGGCCACGTCTGTGGTAGAAAACAATAAAAAAAAAAAAAAAAGTGCCACACAATGCCACACAATTGCTACAAGTTGCCACACAGTGCCACACAGTGCAACATAATTCCACACAGTGCCACACAGTGCCATACAGTGCCACAGAGTCCCACACAATGCCACACAATGCCACTCAGTGCCACACAATGCCACACAGCAGATTACAGAACCAACTAGGAACGAAAACACACTAGACTTGATATTCACAAACAATGATGAACTAATCAGAGACATCACAATCTCAGATACTTCATACTCAGACCATAAGCTCACTGAAGTACGAACTAGCATAAATAACGGTACTAGGTCTAAGAGACCCAACAAGCGAGAAGGAATATTCAATCAATTCAATTTCAACAATAAGAGGATCGACTGGGAAAAAAATAAATGTAGACCTTGCAACCATTCAATGGGAGACGGTCTTAAGCGACAAAACTCCCACACAGGGAATAACTCAACTTACAGCTGAAGCTTACAAGGTCTGCTTGAAGCACGTGCCTATGAGGAGGGGCAGAAAGAGGACCACTCTAGAAAGAGAACGCAGACGACTGTACAGCAGAAGGAAAAAACTAACGGAAATGCTTCGGCAGACACAACTATCACAAGCAAGGAAAATAAGCCTAAGCAGGGAGATCGAAGAAATAGAACAAACGTTGAAGCGAACATATGAGTCTGAGGAAATGGAATTGGAACAGAAAGCTATACAAGAGATAAGGAAAAATTCTAAATATTTTTTCACATACGCAAAATCAAAATCCAAAACCTCGACCAGTATTGGACCGTTAATTACAAATGAAGGTACGTACACAGAGGACGACAAAGAGATTAGTGAAATTCTAAGAAGCCAGTATGAGGCTATGTTTAGCACACCAATAAACAATATGAAAGTTGATGACCCAGACAGCTTCTTTATGAATGACATTCAAGCTGCAGATAATATAACGGATATTACCACAAACTCGGAAGACTTTGAAAGAGAAATTGACAATATGCCTATGCACTCAGCTCCGGGGCCTGAATCATGGAATTCAATATTCATAAAGAAATGTAAAGTACCAGTAGCGAGAGCACTCGGCGTAATATGGAGAAAGAGCCTGGATACAGGGGAGATACCAGCGGCACTTAAATCTGCAGATATAGCTCCGTTGCACAAGGGGGGGGAGTATAGTCTTGGCAAAAAATTATAGGCCAGTTGCACTAACATCACACATAATAAAAGTGTTTGAAAGAGTGATTAGGAATCAAATTTCTAGTTTTATGGAAAACAATGAATTGCACAACCCAGGACAACATGGATTTAGAGCGGGAAGATCCTGTCTGTCACAGTTACTCAACCACTATGACAAAATCACAGAAGCCCTAGAAGAAAAGCAAAATGCTGATGTTGTATACACAGACTTTGCAAAGGCGTTCGACAAATGTGACCATTGGGTGATAGCTCACAAAATTTCCTGTCGAACAGAACACAAAGAGTAACAGTCAATCAGATAAAATCGAGTCCAAGCGATGTTAAAAGCTCTGTACCTCAAGGTACAGTCCTTGCACCACTACTGTTCCTTATTCTCATATCTGATATAGACAAAAATACACGTCACAGCTTCGTGTCGTCCTTTGCAGATGACACAAAAATCAGCATGAAAATTACCTCTGCTGAAGACATTGAAAAACTACAAGCAGATGTCAACAAAGTTTTCGATTGGGCAGCAGAAAATAACATGATGTTTAACAGTGATAAATTTCAGGTACTCAGGTACGGCAAAAATGATGATCTGAAACATAATACAGGGTACAAAACACAATCGAATCTTCCCATAGTAGAAAAACAGCATGTCAAGGATTTGGGAATAATGATGTCAGACGATCTAACGTTTAGGGAGCATAACCAAGCAAATATTGCGTCAGCCAAAAAAATGATCGGATGGATTACGAGAACTTTCAAATCCAGGGATCCCATCACAATGGTTGTACTTTTCAAGTCACTTGTGTTGTCCCGTCTCGAGTACTGCTCAGTACTCACTTCCCCCTTCAGAGCAGGAGAGATTGCTGAAAGAGAGGGAATACAGAGAACATATACGGCACGCATAGACGAGATAAAGCACCTAAATTATTGGGATCGTCTCAAAGCTCTCCAAATGTACTCTCTAGAAAGGAGACGAGAGAGATACCAAATAATATACACATGGAAAATACTGGAGGGCCAGGTCCCAAATCTGCACAGTAAAATAACAACGTACTGGAGTGAACGATATGGAAGAAAATGCAAGATTGATCCAGTGAAAGGCAGAGGTGTCACAATCAGAGAGCACTGTATAAACATCAGAGGTCCGCGGTTGTTCAACATCCTCCCAGCGACTATAAGAAATATTGCCGGAACAACCGTGGACATCTTCAAGAGAAAACTGGACTGTTTTCTAAGAGAAGTTCCGGATCAGCCGGGCTGTGGTGGGTCTGTGGGCCTGCGGGCCGCTCCAAGCAACAGCCTGGTGGACCAAGCTCTCACAAGTCGAGCCTGGCCTCGGGCCGGGCTTGGGGAGTAGAAGAACTCCCAGAACCCCATCAACCAGGTATCAACCAGGTAACAGTGCTTCACAATGTCACACAGTACCACACAGTGCCACACAGTGCTACACAATGCCACACAGTGCCACACAGTGCTTTTCAATGCCACACAATGCCACACAGTACCGCACAAGGCCACACAGTGCCAAACAATGCCAAACCGTGCTACACAATGCCACACAATGCCACGCAATGCAACACAGTTCCACACAATGCCACACAGTGCCACACAATGCCACACAGTGCCGTACAGTACCACACAATGCCACACAGTACCACACAATGCCACAAAGTGTCACGCAATGCCAAACAATGCCACACAATGCAACACAATGCAACACAGTGCCCCACAATGCCACACAGTGCAGCACAATGTCACACAGTGCCACACAATGCCACACAGTGCCACACAATGCCACACAGTACAACACAATGCCACACAGTGCCACACAATGCCACACAGTACCACACAATGCCACACAGTACCACACAATGCCACACAGTGTCACACAATCCAACACAGTGCTAAACAATGCCACACAATGCCCCACAGTGCAACACAAGTGCCACACAGTGCCACACAGTGCAATACAGTGGCACAGGGTGCCACACAATTCCACACAATGCCACTCAGTGTCACACAATGCCACACAGTGCTACACAATGCCACACAGTACCACACAGTGCCACACAGTGCTACACAATGCCACACAATGCCACACAGTGCCACACAATGCCACACAGTGTTTTTCAATGCCACACAATGCCACACAGTACCGCACAATGCCACACAGTACCACACAATGCCACACAGTACCACACAATACCACACAGAGCCACACAATGCCACACAGTGCTACACAATGCCACACAGTGCAGCACAATGTAACACAGTGCTACACACTGCCACACAGTACCACACAATGCCACAAAGTGTCACACAATGCCACAAAGTGTCACGCAATGAAAAACAATGCCACACAATGCCACACAATGCCACACAGTGCGACACAATGCCACACAGTGCCACACAATGTCACACAGTGCAGCACAATGCCATACAGTGCTACACAATGCCACACAATGCCACACAGTGCCACACAATGCCACACAGTGCAGCACAATGCCACACAGTGCTACACAATGCCACACAATACCACACAATGCCACACAGTACCACACAATGCCACACAGTGCCACACAATGCCACACAGTACCAAACAATGCCACACAGTACCACACAATGCCAAACAGTGTCACACAATCCAACACAGTGCTAAACAATGCCACACAATGCCCCACAGTGCACACAGTGCCACACAGTGCCACACAGTGCAATACAGTTGCACAGAGTGCCACACAATGCCACACAATGCCACACAGTGCTACATAATGCCACACAGCACCACACAGTACCACACAGTGCCACACAGTGCTACAGAATGCAACACAATGCCACACAGTGCCACACAATGCCACACAGTGCTTTTCAATGCCACACAATGCCACACAGTGCCGCACAGTGCCACTCAGTACCACACAATGCCACACAGTACCACACAATGCAACACAGTGCCACACAATGCCACACAGTGCCACACAATGCCACACAGTACCACACAATGCCACACAGAGCCACACAATGCCACACAGTGCAGCACAATGTAACACAGTGCCACACAATGCCACACAGTACCACACAATGCCAGACAGTACCACACAATGCCACACAGTACCACACAATGCCACACAGTACCACACAATGCCACACAGTGCTACACAATGCCACGCAATGCCACACAGTGCCACACAATGCCACACAGTGTTTTTCAATGTCGCACAATGCCACACAGTACCGCACAATGCCACACAGTACCACACAATGCCACACAGTACCACACAATACCACACAGAGCCACACAATGCCACACAGTGCTACACAATGCCACACAGTACCGCACAATGCCACACAGTACCACACAATGCCACACAATACCACACAATACCACACAGAGCCACACAATGCCACACAGTGCAACACAGTACCACACAGTGCCACATAGTGCCTCACAATTCCACTAGTGTCACATAGTGCCACACAATACCACACAGTGACACAGTGCCACACAATGCCAAACAGTACCACACAGTGCCACACAATGCCACACAGTGCCACACAATGCCACACAGTGCCACACAATGCCACACAGTGCCACACAATGCCACACAGTGCTACACATGCCACACAGTACCACACAGTGCCACACAGTGCTACACAATGCCACACAGTGCCACTCAGTGGCACACAATGCTAAACAGTGCGCGCAATGCCATACAGTACCACACAATGCCACACAATGCCACACAGTGCCACACAATGCCACACAGTGCCACACAATGCCACACAATTGCTACAAGGTGCCACCAGTGCAACACAGTGCAACATAATGTCCCAAAATGCCCCACTGTGCTACACAGTGCCACACAGTTTCACACAGTTCCCCACAATGCCACAGAGTGCCACACAGTTCTAAACAATGCCACACAGTGCCACAAAGTGCCTCACAATGCTACACAATTCCACACAGTACCACACAGTGCTTTACATTGCCACACAGTGACACACAGCGCCTCACAGGTCCTCACAGTGCCAAACAGGGCTACGTAATGCCATACAGTGCCTCACAGTACTTCTCAGTGCCACATAGTGCCTCACAATGCCACTAGTGTCACATAGTGCCACATAGTGCCACACAATACCACACAGTGACACAGTGCCACACAATGCAACACAGTACCACACAGTGCCACACAATGCCACACAGTGCCACACAATGCCACAAAGTTTTACACAATGCCACACAGTGCCACTCAGTGGCACACAATGCTAAACAGTGCCACGCAATGCCATACAGTACCACACAATGCCACACAATGCCACACAGTGCCACACAATGCCACACAGTGCCACACAATGCCACACAATTGCTACAGGTGCCACACAGTGCAACACAGTGCAATACAATGCCACACAGTGCACACAGTGCCAAACAATGACACACAGTGCTTTTCAATGCCACACAATGCCACACAGTACCGCACAAGGCCAAACAGTGCCAAACAATGGCACACAGTGCTACACAATGCTACACAATGCCACGCAATGCAACACAGTGCCACACAATGCCACACAGTGCCATACAGTACCACACAATGCCACAAAGTATCACGCAATGCCAAACAATGCCACACAATGCCACACAGTGCGACACAATGCCACACAGTGCCCCACAATGCCACATAGTGCAGCACACTGCCACACAGTGCTACACAATGCCACACAATACCACACAATGCCACACAGTACCACACAATGCCACACAATGCCACAAAGTGCCACACAATGCCACACAGTACCACACAATGCCACACAGTACCACACAATGACACACAGTGTCACACAATCGAACACAGTGCTAAGGAACGCCACACAATGCCACACAGTGCAACACAGTGCCACACAATGCCTCACAGTGCAGCACAATGTAACACAGTGCTACACACTGCCACACAGTACCACACGATGCCACACAATGCCACACAATGCCACACAGTGCCACACAATGCCACACAGTACCACACAATGTCACACAGTGTTACACAATGCCACACAGTGCAGCATAATGTAACACAGTGCCACACAATGCCACACAGTACCACACAATGCCACACAGTACCACACAATGCCACACAGTATCACACAATGCCACACAGTACCACACAATGCCACACAGTACCACACAGTGCCACACAGTGCCACACAATGCCACACAATGCCACAAAGTGCCACACAGTACCACACATTGCCACACAATGCCACACAATGCCACACACTACCACACAGTGCCACACAATGCCACACAGTGCCACACAGTGCCGACAGTGCCACACAGTGCCACACAGTGCCACTCAGTGGCACACAATGCTAAACAGTGCCACACAATGCCATACACTACCACCAATGCCACACAATGCCTCACAGTGCCAAACAATGCCACACAATTGCTACAAGGTGCCACACAGTGCCACACAATGCCACACAGTGCAACACAGTGCAACACAATGCCACACAGTGCCACATAGTGCGGCACACAGTGCCATACAGTGCCACAGAGTGCCACACAATTCAACACGTGCCATACAGTACCACACAATGCCACACAGTACCACACAATGCCACAAGTGTCACGCAATGCCAAACAATGCNAAACAATTCCACACAGTGCTACACAATGCCACACAATGCCACGCAATGCCACACAGTGCCACACAATGCCACACAGTGCCACACAATGCCACACAGTGCCATACAGAACCACACAATGCCACACAGTACCACACAATGCCTCAAAATGTCAAGCAATGCCACACAGTGCGACACAATGCCACACAATGCCACACAGTGAAGCACAATGCCACACAGTGCTACACAATGCAACACAGTACCACACAATGCCACACAATACCACACAATGGCACACAGTGTCACACAATGCAACACAGTGCTAAACAATGCCACACAATGCCCCACAGTGCTTCATATTGCTACACAGTACCACAGCGCTACACAATGCATCTCAATGCCACACAATGCCATACAATGCAACACAATGCCACACAGTGCCTCCCAATGCCACACAGTGCTGCACAGTACCACAAAATGCCACACAATGCCACACAATGCCACATAGAGCTACACAGTACCACACAGTGCCACAGAATACCACACAATGCCATACAATGACACACAGTGCTACACAGTACCACACAGTGTCACAAAATACCACACAATGCCACACAATGCCACACATTGCTACACAGTACCACAAAGTGCCACAGAATACCACACAATGCCACACAATGACACACAGTGCTACACAGTACCACACAAGGCCACACAATGCCACACGATGCCACACAGTGTTACACAGTACCACACAGTGCTTCACAATGCCACACAATGCCACACAATGCCACACATTGCTACACAGTACCAGACATAGCCACACAATGCCACACAGTGCTATACATTTCTACACAATGCCACACAATGCCACAAAATTCCACACAGTACCACACAATGCCACACTTTACCACACAATGCCACACAGTGCCATACAATACCACATTGTGCCACACAATGCCACACAATGCTACACAGTACCACACAGTGCCACACAATGCCTCACAGTGCCACACAATGCCACACAGAGCCACACAGTACCACACAGTGCCACACAATGCCTCACAGTGCCACACAATGCCACACAATGCCACACAATGCCACACAGTGCTACACAATGCCAAACAATGCCACACAGTATCACACAATGCCACACAATGCCAAACAATGCAACACAGTGCTACACAATGCTACACAATGACACACAATGCCACACAGTGCCACACAATGCCACACAGTGCCACACAATGCCACACAGTGGTACACAATGCCACACAATTCCACACAATGCCACACAATGCCACATAGTGCCACACAATGCCACACAGTACCCACAATGCCACACAGTGCCACACAATGTCACACAGTGCAGTACCATGTAACACAGTGCTACGTAATGCCACACAGTACCACACAATGCCACACAATACCACACAATGGCACACAGTACCACACAATGCCACACAGTGCAGCACAATGTAACTGTGAGATATTTTTCTACGCCTACATCCCTTAGGAGGTGGACTTCAAGTTTAAAGGCTGCTCACAGCAGTTAAGCATGTGTCCAATAGAAAAAGGAGAAGCGGGAGCAAACCGCCAGGCTTCCATCACTTAGGGTGAAAACCTGTCCACAATAGGCCGCTGGTTCCTTCTAGTTAAACTGGACGTTAAAACTAATACAGGGTAACCGACGGGTTCTCACAATCAAATATTTATATTTCATGTGGCGCTATGAATTGGAATTCGAATTCCCAAGAGCACAGCCGTCATATCAAAAGATCACATCAACATCAATCGTAAGGAGCAGAACATGGGTGGAAAGAATGGTTGAAGGTTGACATCAAAGACCGTTTTCTAATAAAATAAACAATTTATTAATAACAAGAGACTAAACTACTACATTATCGAGTTTACACTTACGTTAATGTCCATCCAGTGGCACTATAACAAACAGCTAACTAGCAACCCTTGCTGTGTGGCTGCATACTGAACTAACCTGAACACAGGTGTGCCCACTGACGACGCAATATTGTAAATAAAAAAAAATCACAGACTAAGTTACACCACAGCGCGTGATTTATTACGTTAATGTCCAGCCAGTGGCATTTGCAACACAGCTATTCAGCAGCCCCTCGAGAAGTGACAGCAGGCTCCATCCTGCTGACACTTCGGGCTGACAACATGAACTAACTGAACAAATGAAGGTAATCCACTGATGACACTAGCATGCAATCAATAGTGTCATGGCTTCCCTGACAGCTACTCTAATCACAATCTTAAGGTCCTCCTTACAAACAGAAGTGACCCCCGTAACTAGGCGGGTAGTCCAACAGTGACTCCCCCTATCACAACCCATTGTGAACACTCTTTGCAACTCCCTACAGGAAGTTGCACTGTAAACAGTAAACAAAGTCAGGCGAGGCGGGATTCTGGGACACAGCTCCGCTAATCCCTAAGTTTACACTACTCTCGTCACCAGACGATAACCAAAAGAAATTGCCTTAATCAATTACAACATTGATTATGTGATTAATTACGTTAATTGACTGATCACAGCAGTCAGCAACAAAGTACTACTTTAATCACAAACAATTGTCTCTCACTAGACAACAATATGATGGTACTCTACGTTAATCATCAACACTTGTCTCTCTCAACACAAGTCATCTTGTTAACAATTACTCCAAACTCTTACATTACATCACACTTGACTCCTTGCAAGTATTCAGTGAGTAATTCTTAATTAAGGTCTAACGGACCACTAATTAAATTCCAATTGAGTTACGTTAACTAAGCCTACCCTAACTGGGTAGCTTCTCAACAGTCTGTGTCATTAATTACTTTAATGAGTGTTAATTACCCTAATTAACCTCCGCACTGCCTAAGCAGATCTCATCAAACACTGTGAATTCACGGAAGAGGAGTTAATTACCCTAATTAACATGAGTGCAATTAATCCACTGTCCTCAGACAGAATATGATTAATCTAACGACTTATGCTAGCTCCATGACCTCGCTTTACCGAGTCATCTGAGTCCACAAGACTCCAGACGTTAATTACTCCACTAATTATCATGAGCCACTAATTGCTATACCTCCGAAAGGTAATTAGTCCCGAGCAAATTACGTTAACACAAATACTGACAGACTCTGACAGATCCTCTCCCACTATACGAATTCATGATGAGAATGCTAATTACACAATTAGCTAGAGTGGTCAATTAGTTGTCACACGGACAATTAATTGCACCAGAAACGTATTTCAACAAGCTCAAGCTCAACACTGTTCTCCCTTAACAGCTCTCACTCACTCATCAATAAATGTGCACCCCTTATCCAGTTAATTACCCCTTTAATTAACTCACTGAATCCTCAAGTCCTCAACACAACTTAAAGAAACAAAGTAACCCCAATGTTACATAGGTCACACTTACAATGGCATGCATAACAACATACGTAACACTGCCCACATTCGGTTGCTGCTACTGCAACACGTTAATTACTGTGCCCACACAGCAATGACACACGGTTTGGCAACAACAACAGTATACCAATATTACTGCCTCCCCTTAATCTTGCAACCGTTGCAAAAGACTAAGTACTGAGAATTTCCCTGAATACTCAAAGGGGTCCCCTTAAATCCTCAACACAGTTCTAGGACAGTAATATCGTATACCTGATAACACTACGGCACAAACCTGCAACACAATGATGCCGTCAGCATGCCCCACATGCTAATTGCATCATTAGGCAATCAGTCAGCAATCACATGTACTGACTCACCACACAACACAGTACATGCAAATATGCAAATCAGCACATAGAAATGGCATTCACATAATCAATGAAAATTATATCACCAGGACAATTATACAGACCTCAGGATATCCACTGATAACCCTGCAACACGGGCCTGCCTACCCCTACATTGGCATAATTAACGTGCGGTATT
>WNGS01032165.1:0-10323 GCA_020271785.1 Procambarus virginalis
CTTTTGATTCTAGCTGAATCTCTTCCTGACTGATAATTACCTAAGTGTAATTACCTAAGTGTAGTTACAGGATGAGAGCTACGCTCGTGGTGTCCCGTCTTCCCAGCACTCTTTGTCATATACGCTTTGAAACTACTGACGGTTTTGGCCTCCACCACCTTCTCACTAACTTGTTCCAACCGTCTACCACTCTATTTGCGAAGGTGAATTTTCTTACGTTTCTTCGGCATCTGTGTTTAGCTAGTTTAAATCTATGACCTCTTGTTCTTGAAGTTCCAGGTCTCAGGAAATCTTCCCTGTCGATTTTATCAATTCCTGTTACTATTTGTACGTAGTGATCATATCGCCTCTTTTTCTTCTATCTTCTAGTTTTTGCATATTTAATGCCTCTAACCTCTCCTCATAGCTCTTGTCCTTCATTTCTGGGAGCCACTTAGTGGCATGTCGTTGCACCTTTTCCAGTTTGTTGATGTGCTTCTTAAGATAAGGGCACCATACAACCGCTGCATATTCCAGCTTTGGTCTAATAAAAGTCGTGAACAATTTCTTTAGTATTTCTCCATCCATGTATTTAAAAGCAATTCTTAGGTTAGAAAGTGTAGCATAGGCTCCTCGCACAATGTTCTTGATGTGGTCCTCAGGTGACAGTTTTCTATCTAAAACCACCCCTAGATCCCTTTCTTTATCAGAATTTTAAAGATTTCTCACATAATTTATAGGTTGTGTGGGGTCTATGTTCACCAATTCCACATTCCATAACATGGCATTTATTCACATTAAATTCCATTTGCCAAGTGTTGCTCCAAATACTTATTTTGTCCAGGTCTTCTTGAAGGGCATGACAATCATCTAGGTTTCTTATCTTCCCTATTATCTTAGCATCATCAGCAAACATGTTCATGTAATTCTGTAATCCCTCTGGTAGATCGTTTATGTAGACAATGAACATTACCGGTGCAAGAACTGAACCCTGTGGTACTCCACTCGTGACATTCCTCCAATCCGATACCTTGCCTCTGATTACGGCCCTCATTTTTCTGTCAGTTAGGAAATTTTTCATCCATGTTAGTAGCTTACCCGTCACCCCTCCAATATGTTCCAGTTTCCAGAACAACCTCTTATGGGGAACTCTGTCGAAAGCCTTTTTTAGGTCCAGATAGATGCAGTCAACCCAACCATCTCTTTCCTGTAAAATCTCTGTTGCTCGATCATAAAAACTGAGTAAGTTCGTTACACAAGGATCTTCCAGATCGAAAACCATACTGTCGGTCTGATATTATATCATTTCTCTCCAGGTGTCTACCCATTTAGTTTTAATTATTTTTCCAATATTTTGACTATTACACTTGTCAATGATACAGGTCTATAATTAAGGGGGTCTTCCCTGCTTCCACTTTTGTAGATTGGAACTATGTTAGCCTTTTCCACACATCAGCTACAACTCCTGTAAACAGGGATGCCTGAAAAATCAGCTGAAGTGGAATGCTGAGCTCAGGTGCACACTCTCTCAGAACCCATGGTGAAACTCCATCTGGACCAACTGCCTTGTTCTTACTTAGCTCCTTGAGCATTTTTTCCACTTCGTCTCTAGTCACCTCTATGTGCTCTATGTTGTTCTCTGGAATTCTTATTGTGTCTGGTTCCCTAAAGATTTCATTTTGTACAAACACACTTTGGAACTTTTCGTTTAGTGTTTCACACATTTCCTTTTCATTTTCCGTGAATCTATTTCCCATTATCAACCTCTGAATATTATCCTTTACCTGCAATTTGTTGTTTATGAATTTATAGAATAGACCTGGTTCTGTTTTACATTTGTCTGCAATCCCTTTTTCAAAATTTCTTTCTGCCTCTCTCCTCACTGCTGTGTAGTTGTTTCTTGCATCTTTGTATCGTTGTATGTTTGGGGGTTTGGCCTCTTCCTGTATTGATTCCATTTTTGTGTCTTTTGGTCTCTGGCCCTCTCGCAATTCCTATTGAACCAATCCTGTTTCCTAGTTCTGCATCTCTGTTTTGGTATAAATTTGTTTGTGCCTTTATCATATATTTCACAAAACTTGACATACATCTCATTCACTTCCTTGCCTAGCAACAAGTCTGTCCAATTATACTCACTAAAAAATTTCTAAGGTTGCCATAATGTCCTCTCTTGAAGTCAGGTTTTTCAACTGCCTCATCCTCCTTATTTTCTTCCAGATTATAACGCATTGCATACTTTATTCCCAAAAAGACATGGTCACTTTTACCCAAGGGAGGAAGGTACTGAATGTCAAATACTTCTTCCTCCTTCCTGGTAAATATCAAATCTAGCATGGAGGGAACGTCCCCTTCCCTCATCCTCGTAGCTTGTTTAACATGTTGATACAAGAATGTTTCCAGGATGAGGTCTACAAATTTACAGGTCCAAAAATCTTCTGTTTTAGCTTCATATGCTTCCCAGTCTATGGATTTCAAGTTGAAGTCACCAACTATCAACAGTCGTGACCTATCGTTATCCGCTCTCGCTATAATCTCTCTCATTATTGTTATAAGACCTTCTCGTTTACTATCTAGCTCCTCCTTTGACCATGTGCTGCTTGGTGGTGGACTATATGCATTTATGACCATTAGTTTATCATCTTCATGGCAGATCTCTAGTGCTATTATGTCAACCTCTTGTGGATTGGCAGTCATTATTTCCTTCACCTTTATGTGTTCTTTCACCAGCACAGCAACGCCACCGCCTTTCCTAATTTTTCTGTCCCTTCTCCAAATTGAGTAGCCCTTGGGAATATGACCTCATTTAAAATATCATCTTCAAGTTTTGTCTCCGTGAGTGCAACAATGTCTGGTGTCTGCATCTGTATTACATCACTTAACTCCAATATCTTGATCTTACTCCATCTATGTTGGTGTATGCAATCTTCAGGAACTTGTTCCCCCTCTCCTTATTCTTCACTCCCCCTCTCTCTATTGATTTTGTTGGTTTGCCTTTATGTACCACTTTACTGGTCTGCCTACCCCTAACACTTTGTAGAAAAAAGAATTGATTTCTTCTTCATTCCTGCTCTCATTTAAACGTTTTGCCTCAGCGAGGTTCAGTTTCAGCTTCTCTCTGTCTTCTCTTGAAAGATCTCGTCTTAATGACCACATTTTCCCATCCTCATCACTTTGTAACTTTCTAGCATTCCTTAGTACTTCTTCCATCTGCTTGGCACCGTTTAGGGTGATCCTCAAAGGTCGATCTTTCCCTTTTACATATCTGCCTATTCTCCTGTAGTCGCACACATTCTCTTTGGTTGTAAGACCTTCCACGAGGCCAACAATTTTATCTACTACTTTTGCTTCTTCTACAGCTCTTTCTGACCTAGATGTTATCTCCTTTTCTTTGCAGCCAAAAATTATCAGGGACTTACTCCGATCAACTGTGTTTTGCACCAACCTCGGGTTAGATGCCAATTCCTTTCTCACTTCCAGCCTAATGTTTGTTTTATCTTGGTTGCTGCATTTTGGGCTTCCTTTACTGCTGCTTCCATTTTTTCCTTCTCCTTGGCCACTTGTGCATAAGTGAGTTGCATATCTTTCTTGCACTGTTCTATTCCCTGTGTAACTTCCTCCATCTGTGCTGACAAAAGCTGTTTCTCCTCTTGAATTTCCTTGCCTAGCCTATTGTAATCATTTATGTTTAAATTTGCTCTAACTTCTTCCAAAGCTATTTTTAAGAGTATATTTTCTTCTTCCATGGCTTTGCAATTTGTTTCCAATTGACTCTTTCCTTGCGCAAGTCTTTCACTAAACCCTCAAGACCTAAAACTTTGCTATTCAAATGATCATTACTTTCTTTCAATTTACTAATTATTTCTACATGAGAGTTCACTATAGTATCTAATTTTACCAACTTGTTGTGTAGACTGCTAATATCAATGCTTTCTTCATTGAATCCCACAAAATCAAGCTCTGTTTTGTATTTCCTCTTGTCAGTGGCCATCTTGAATGTTGTTCTCTGCACTGTAAACACTAGGGGCAACTTTTTCTCACCCAATTTTCACTTCCCTTGGCACATTCCTATTATCTCACCTATTTTTCAAGAGCACTATACCTTTATGTTCTCTGGGACACCACTCACTATCCTCAACCTGTACTACAATACTTAGGATTGTTGAAATATGCTGGAGCTCCTCTGATGCAAGTGTTGACCCTAGGGGTGTCACCTTTCGAATCTGATGGATGAGTGATGGACACTCTTTGATGCTAGCTGAATCTCTTCCTGTGTGGGACCTTACAAAGCGATCTTTTCAAGACTACCTTACAAATTGAGCTTTTCCTATAATCGTTTCAATACTACCTTATGCTTTACAAGCTTGGCTACATACCACCTACAAGTACTAAAGCCAAGGGTGCACGCGAGTGCGTTATTTGCAAGCACACAGAACGATGAAACAGGAAACGAAAATCTATCTGTAGCTGGTGCATCGAGAGCAAAGTCGCGCTGTGTGCCATGGACTACTACGTTTACCATTACGCACCTCCAAAGTACTGAGTATGTAATACAGTGTGGTACTGTGTAAATAGTATGTGAAACTGTACATATTGTAATATTAGTGAATTTTTTTCCACGTAATATTGTGACAATAAACATTTATTGTGTACACATTACTGACACATGTATCACAGTTCCATGGAAAATTATGAACATTCTACTGTATACATATTGTAAAGGTCACAAATATGCATCATATACGATAAAGGAAACAAAACCGCATTGGAAATACATAGAAAAAATATTTGAAAATATATTTGTGGCAACACGCGGTGCTTGAATGGCCTGCACGACCGTGTCTGGGAGCTTCACACACGGGCGATCAGCCCCTAATGACGTCACAGCGCACCTTGTCCACGCCCTCACAGCCAAAGTAAGTTGAATTTGGTAATTATTGTTTACATAGACATGTTCAGGGAAGGTAATTTATCATTTTACAAAGAAAAATGATATTTGGGGAACATTTGATGTCATGCACACTGGGGGAATTTTACAATAAACACAGTTCATCACACTGGTTACATGGGGGGGACTCGTTTTGTATGACGTCCGTTTCACATGACGAACATGGAACGGATTAAATTAGTTATGCGAGGTACCACTGTATATACAACAGCCACTTAGCCTCCTTAGATGTTTATCCTCTGAGTCTACCAGATACTGACTAAAATTTCAAGGCGGAAGTCGCTCTTTGCTTCCTCACAACATATTGAATGACAATTTTTTTATAATATTAATTTGACTTAAATGGAGCAATATAACTGGGATAAAGTAATCATAAACTAACTTAATTAAAGAATGATCAGAGTTACATGCATACACAGAGGTAATGTAGTTTATAATAATAGTTATATAATTATAAAAATGAAGAGAGAATTGCTGGCAACTGCACAACATAGCAGGAAGTAATGTTTCTCACGGTATGGCCAACTAGATGATCAGTACAAAAATAAAACGGCTTCTCACGGTGTGGTCAACTAGATGATCATTACCAAAATATAACATATAAGCATATATAAGTAATGATGCATGGAACAAAATAAATTATTTAATATTTATATACGTATCCAATAGGGGTACGTAACACTTCCACCGCCAAGAAAAAAAATGCAATGGATTGAAGATCAATGGCATTTTTTCTGAAAGTAAAAATGTTAAGTAAAAGAATATTTCACTCATGGTACAACATATATAAAACTTCTGGACAAAGCATCAGCAATGACATTCTGCATGCCCGGAATATGTTTAATCTCAACATTAAATTCTTGAAGAAACAATGACCAGCGCAGAACTCGTTGGTTCTTAATTTTCATCATATTAACCCTTAAACTGCGCATGGCGTATATATACGCCCTGAGTAACATGTCCGACGGTGCGCATGACGTATATATACGCCATAGGGTGCCATTCCCGATTCAAATGGCCCGCGGCTACACGGGGTTCACAGTAGCTTCCTCAGGGCTCTTGTAAACAGACGCAATTTAAAAAAAAATCGTGGGCAATATTCTCAGGTGTGAGAGGCACAGTACTGTTGGAGCAACCAAGGCTGGCGCACGCAGCATGAGCGATCAGCATTGCTGTTCAGCTTGTGACCACAGCATCACCGAAAAATGTCAAAATAAATATATAACTGTTATTATTTAGTGATGACAATATTACAGATGACCCGTGACTGTGATATAAATAACCAGGGTTGTGATAATAGCAGGATTGTTGTAATAATTAGCGCTGTGGGAGGAGTGATGCTGAGAGACTGTGGGAGACAGCATCGTTTACTGACTGTGTGGCCACCTGTTATTGTTTACATTCACCATACCAGCTCAGTGGTTCTCTATGGTGAACACAAATGTAGATACTTATATATAATGTGTGTATTAGTGTAATAACAGCAAAAGGATTATGCTGGGAGGAGCCATTTGGGTGACGGAGGTGACGTCGTCTGCACGATTTGTCAAGCTGTTTAGAGGGTGGCCACTATGCTCTTTGGGCGCACTACAAGCTTAGGTGTACAGTTACAGTGCATAAAACATGTAGATATTTATATATAATATGTGTATATAGGGTAATAACACTGAAAACAGTATTGTTGGGGGAGAAAGTTTAGTGCGTGTGACCTTGAATGAGTGAGGGAGCCGCCAGCTGTGTATACCGACGACTCTTAGTGCCTGAACTAACTATATCAGCTTAGCTGTACAGTTGTGGTGAACAAAATATATACATACTTATATATAACGTCTGTATATAGTGTAATAACACCACAAATGGTATTGTTGGGGGAGAAAGTTTAGTGCGTGTGTTGAGGGAGTGGCAGCGAGTGGCTGGCTGGTGTGTGGCGGTAACTCTTCGTTGCTCTTCGACTCTCAATACCAACTTAGTGGTTCGTAATGGTGACCAAAATATGCAAATACTTATATATAACCTGTGTATAGAGTGTAATAGCAGCAAACAGTATTGTTGGGGAGAAAGTTTAGTGTGTGTGTGACCTTGAATGAGTGAGGGAGCCGCCAGCCGCCAGCTGTGTATACCGACGACTCTTAGTGCCTGAACTAACTACATCAGCTTAGCTGTACAGTTGTGGTGAACAAAATATATACATACTTATATATAACGTCTGTATATAGTGTAATAACACCACAAATGGTATTGTTGGGGGAGAAAGTTTAGTGCGTGTGTTGAGGGAGTGGCAGCGAGTGGCTGGCTGGTGTGTGGCGGTAACTCTTCGTTGCTTTTCGACTCTCAATACCAACTTAGTGGTTCGTTATGGTGACCAAAATATGCAGATACTTATATATAACCTGTGTATAGAGTGTAATAGCAGCAAAACTATTTGTTTATTGTTTTATGAACATAATAATTGAATTACTAATATGCACACCATACGTTTGAGTATAGCGATTATTCACCACTTTTATTATATAAATATATTACAATACACACTATTGAATAATATTACTGCAAAAAAACTAAGAAAAAATCAATCGGAGACATTGAAACAATTAGGTAATAATATCTTTGTGGCAACTCCCATCTGTCAGCGCGGGTGACGCTGACCGGCCCTGGCGACCGCTCTGTCAACGCCCACTTTTTGCCAGACTTCCTCGGTCAATTGCGCCCAAAATATGTGACCTACGATTTTTTTGCTATTTTTCCCGTGCTCAGGGGACACAAATTAACGTGTTTAGAAGACGAAAAAAATTTTGGATTTTTTTTTTCTTGCGCACAGGGGTGTAAATGTCCCCAGGACCCTGAGCAGTGTAAGGGTTAATGAATATAAGGGGATTGTGGTCAGTAAACACTAACACTTTACTTCCTGACAGGTAAATTTCAAATTTCTTGATTGACAATATGAGACCCAACGCCTCCTTTTCTACCACTGAATAGTTCTTCTGGCTGAATTAAATTTTCTAGTGTAATAATATACTGGATGTTCAATATTATCTAGACCAACTTGTATAAGCACAGCACCTATTCCAACATCTGATGCATCAATATGTAAAATAAAAGGTTTGTCAAATTGGGGACTAGCAAGAACAGGTGACGTTGACAATATGCCCTTTAAATTCTGAAATGAATTCTGGCAATCTTGAGTCCACTTAAACTTTACTTGCTTTCGCAACAAATTTGTCAATGGGGCAGCAACTGTCAAAAAATTTCTACAGTACCGCCTATAGTAAGCACACATACCAATAAATCTTTGGACTCCCTTTTTACTGGTTAACACTGGGTAGTCCACAATGGCTTGTATCTTATCTTGTAAAGGAATTATCTTACCTTGTTCTACTTCATGTCCAAGATAGGTTATAGTACCTCTTGCCCAACTACACTTATTCATATTCACTGTTAAATTTGCGTTTTTTAACACTGTAAACAATTGCTTAAAGCCTGAAAGATGATCTGCCCAATTCTTACTATACAAAACAATGTCGTCAAGGTAGGCCCTACAATCTGGCACATCCTTGAGTAAGAAATTCATGAGTCTTTGAAAGGTGGCAGGTGCATTCCTCAAACCGAATGGAATGACATTGAATTCATAAGCACCATCAGGTGTAACAAAAGCAGTGACTTCCCTAGCATAATCAGTTAAGACAATCTGATAATATCCCTTAGATAAATCAAGTTTACTTACATAATTAGCATGTCCTATTGATTCAATACACTCCTCCAAATGTGGTAGTGGAAATACATCAACAGTAGTGCTCTTTTTCAGTTTATGATAATCTACACATAACCTACAGGTTCCCCCTGGTTTTGGCACTAACAAGCACGGAGAGCTCCAAGTACTTTGACTTGGCCAAATGAAATTATGCTGGAGCAGATATTCCACTTCTTGTATAATTTTCCTCTTTTTCGGGATTCACTCTGTACGGATGTTGTCTAATTGGAGTGCTGTTCAGGAGCTGAATGTCGTGTGTGATGAGGTGGGTCTGTGTGGGAACCTCCCCAAACAGAGATGTATGGTTGTCCAGCAGCACCTGGAACTCATCACGTTGCTCCTCCTGTAAATGACCTAGCATCTCCCTTCCATTGGAACTGGAACTGAGAAGTTGAATATTAACATCATTTTCTTCACTACAATTTCCTCAGATGGTAACTCTTCCCTTACTAAAACAAGCTACCACTTCTGGTCCAACATAAGCCTTTTAACCTGTTAATATATGCACATTCATTTTATGTTCTGAAAGAGTAGGGTTAAATATTTTGTAAGTTAGGTCTCCCACCTTTTCTACCACTTGGTAGGGTCCTTCAAACTTATGGGACATGGAAGTCCCCAAACGAGGTTTCAACACCAACACCAAATCTCCGACAGCAAACGACCTGAGTTTAGCCCTGAACTTTTTGTCATATCTTTGTTTCATGGCTTGTTGAGTCTGTTCCAGATGTTCCTTCGCCAACTCTCGAGCCTGACACAACTTGTCCTTGACCTCACTCAAGTACCAACCACTCTGATGAACAGAGACATCTCCCATCAACTTTTCTTGGAGCATTTTTAACGGACCTCTCACTTGGTGACCAAATACGAGCTCAAAAGGTGAACACCCCAATGACGCTTGTAACCCTTCTCTGGCAGCAAACAGCACAAAAGGAAGATTCTCATCCCAATTATGTGGATAAGTTTCTCCTGTCGTCTTTATCATCTGTTTAACGTTTGATGGAAACGTTCAAGCCCACCTTGACTTTGTGGATGATATGGACTGGAAAATGTTGCTGAATCCCCTTGGATTTGCAGAAAGTTTTGAAAACTTTGGACAAAAATTTCCCCCATTGTCACTCTGGATAACTCTAGGCATTCCGAACAAGGAGAAAAATCGTTCAAGACACTTGATGATATTATGAGTTTATTTCTTAAAGCATAGGCCTCAGGAAATCTCGTCGTCATACACATAAGAGTAAACATAAAATTGTTACCCGACTTAGTCTTAGGTAAAGGACCTACACAATCTATTACAACATGAGAAAATGGTTCATCAGGAACTACAATAGGTTGCAATGGTGCTCTTGGCACAGATTGGTTTGGTTTGCCAACAATTTGACAGGGTACACAGTTATGACAATGTCTGACCACATCTTCTTTAGCTTTTGCCAGTTAAATATTTGCATATTTTGTGTACATATTTGTGATACCTTGGTGACCTCCCATGGGGTCATCATGTGCAGCCTGCAGGACCTGCTTTCGATAACATTGGGGACAACTAGTTGGGTTCTGGTCTCACAATCATCTGATGAGGGAGTTCCCTTTGGTCTCCACCTTCTCATCAGAAGTCGATCCTTGAAAAGAAACCCGTCCCTTCCTCCAATGCATCAAC
>WNGS01032166.1:8001-18278 GCA_020271785.1 Procambarus virginalis
AACATTCTATATTTATAATATTCTATGCACGATTTTCCTTCACTTCCAACTTATATGTTGTTGTGGTACCCGTTCCACTTCACTGTTCCACGAATCACCGTTCACTATTTTTTTTTCTCATACACGCACGTACACAAGCCCCATGCACTGGCCCACACGTGTTCTCCCGTTTTTATCTATTTAACACTCCTACTTATATTATTTACATGTTCTGGCAGAATTTAATTTAATTTAATAAATTAAGCCCCCCAAATCTGACTGTGTCTTTTTCCCCCTGATGAGAAATAAACATTTACTTAATATTTATTATTATTATTATTTTCTCATGTGGTAAAGGACTGTGTTGGTCCATTGCCTTGAACTAAGTCTGGGAATATTTACCTAGTCACGATGATGTGTATTACGACACGTTACCCAGAGGCTTTTGCTGTAAGGAACATCCGAGCAAAGACTGTTGTTGCTCGTATGTTGCAATTTTTTCTACTTTTGGACTGCCTCGTGTCGTGCAAACTGACAATGGTACTAATTTTAAGTCTGATATTTTTTAACAAATCTGTAAGGACCATGGAATAACTCATAAGGTTTCCAGCCCATACCATCCACAGAGTCAGGCAGTAATTGAGCGATTCCATCTAACTCTGAAGCAGATGTTGAAGACATCATGCGAGAGTTCCCACAACTTCTGGGATGAGAACGTGCCTTATGTTTTGTTTGCTGCTCGAGAGGGGTTACAAAGTTCACTGGGTTGTTCTCCTTTTGAGTTAGTCTTTGGCCATAAAGTTCGTGGACCCTTGCAAATGTTACAGGAGAATCTGTTAGGGAACGTAACGTTGACCGAAGGTTAGGCTTTCTTTGCGCAACACCACCAGAGACTCAAGGACTGCAAGGCAGCTGCACTAAAGTATCTTGGGAAGGCCCAAGAAAATATGAAAGAACGACACGATGCTAAGGCTTAGTTGCGGGTATTTCAGCCTGGTGACCCTGTCCTAGTATTAAAGCCTCGACTAGGGAACACTATGTCCCACAAGAACGAAGGCCCTATATTGTGACAGAAAAGGCTGGGGACCTCACGTACAAAGCTAGACACTCTTACAGGCGTAACCAGGTGATGCTCATACACTTAAACCGGCTGAAGAAGTTCCAGGGCCCCAGGCCCATCGCACTAAGCAATGTTTCCTTTTCCAGTGAGGGAGGGGATGATTGTTCTGGGGAACCGAACTAATCTCATTCTCAATCAATAATTCTAGTTCTGTGAATGCTGTGGAGGTGGGACTGTCCCATTTGCAGATGGCCCAACGTGAAGAGGTGCAGTTGCTTGACGAATTCTCCAGACTGTTCGGGAAGGTCCCGACCCAGACTGATGCCATTTACCATGATGTCAAGTTGACGGACTACACCCCAATTCGCCTTCAACCCTATCAGATGAGTCCGGAAAAGAAGGCCATCGTACGGAAAGAGCTCGACTTCCTAATCCAGCACGGCCTCATCCGGCCGAGCCAGGGCTCTTGGTGCTCGCCCTACCTTTTGGTCCCCAAACCAGACGGCTCCTGGCGATTATACACTGACTATCGGCAGCTCAACAAGGTGACCCTTGTGGATGCCTATCCGCTGCCCCTCCTCGAAGACTGCATCGACGAGATCAGATCAGGTAGTGCTTCGTTAGATCGGAAATGCCACGTACGTCTCGAAATTCGACCTTTCAAGGGGGTTATTATTAGATACCGCCCACTGAATGTGCCAAACAACTAACTGCGTTCGTAACACCCGATGGTGTCTTTGAGTATCAAGTGTTACCGTTCGGCTTGCATGATGCCCCTGCCACGTTTCAGAGGCTAATGAACTCTCTGCTCGCTAATGTGCCAAATTGTCGGGCGTATTTAGATGACATTGTGCTGTTTGATAGTAATTGGACTGACCACATAGCTAGGTTACACCAGTTGTTCACAGTTCTGAAAAGTGCAAACTTAACTCTAAATGCAAAAAAAGTGTCATTTTGGCCAAGGCACATACAGTGACGTACCTCGGTTATGAAGTGGGCCAAGGAAAAGTGTTACCTCGGCAAGATAAAATCAGTGCCATTCTGGAGTATCCAGTGCTCCGGTCTAAAAAGGACGTTCAATAATAATAATAAATAAATAAATAAATAAATAGTTTATTTAGGTAAGGTACATACATACATGAGATTTTACAAAGATTGATGGAATTATAGATAGAGCTAGTACATACAATGCCTAAAGCCACTATTACGCAAAGCGTTTCGGGCATGAAAAACATTAATGACTAAAGTTTAATACCAATTGAGTAAAAAGAATAAAATGTGTTGAGAACAAATAAAAATAGAGACAAAAAAACAGCGTTGAATGTAATGAAACGCCATTTTCTGGGTGAGACCCGGAGGCTCCCCGGAGCTTTACCAGGCTGATATGCTAATGCCAGACTTTGGAATCAGTCATGTGTATGGAGTTCTAGGGCCTACCGGGGACCACGGCCAGAACCTGGCCCCCTCAGAGAAGCAAGGGGAGCAATGGCCTATAGAAACCCTCGTGTGGTTGGAAGCATTCTATGTCTGCCATCGATCGGGTCAAGCATCCAGAAAGGTAAGCATTCCAAAACAAACCCCTATTCTGGTAAAAATTGCTACCTAAAACCGAACTAGTGGATAGAACTCTTCAACAGAAAAACAAGCAAACTAGTATGACGTCATACGTCACCGCGCCGCTGTCTGCGCAGCTCCCCCCTCCCCGGGAGGGGGAAGGGGGAGCCCCAGACCTCCCACGCCGGCTATCCACCCATCAGTTCTGAGGCTGGATGTCAAAACACGCGAAAAACCGCCGACCAGAGGGAGGGTGGGTTGCCGGGGAGCCTCCGGGTCTCACCCAGAAAATGGCGTTTCATTACATTCAACGCTGGTTTTCTGGGGAGAGCCCCGTCGGCTCCCCGGAGCTAACTACCCACAGAGGAAGGTCAAAGGGACGGAACCGGGAGGCGGATACCACGCACCCCCCACGCAAGCGAGACAACCGGCTGCAAACGCCAACCCAAAGCGCCACAGTCCCGAAAAGTCCCGGGAACAACGAGCAGCAAGGCCCCCGTACGAACACCAAAAATCCATGCCTGAAAAACCGCAAGGACACGTCGCCCAGACGGCAGCGATAGCAGCGAGGCCACGAACGCCACGGGCATGAGGGAAGAACACAGGCAGCTTAGCCGCAAGATCATGGCTGACAACCCGGGACACCATCACCCGCGAACCGGGAAGAACAGAACCAGATCAACGCAAAACGCGCTCTGGACACAGACGCCGTGGCATGCAAACAACAGCGGAAGTCCGCTACTGAACACAAAACACGACACACCCCCGGCCCGACCAACGAAATACCAACAAACCAAGGACCCCTCCAGAACGCAGCAGTCCCACCCTGCGCCAGAAAAGATGGAGACTGCTGCCACCGAACAACCAAAATGCTAAAACCAAAGGAGCAAGAAAACTCGGCGACCCGACCCCCAGAGGCAAATGCCAAAAGGAAAAAAGAGCCGACAAAAAAAACACTGGAACCGAAGGGGCACTACCAACCGAGGAGAAGACAGAGCATGCTGACCTGGGACCAGGACGGTGCAAGCGGCGCATGAACAGGCCAGAGGTGAAATGACGCACGATACAGCTTACTAACGGTGCAGAAGCAACACCAAGACCGAAAGCAAGCTGAAGCGGCTCCGCCAGCACCGCACGAAAAGAGGCGACAGTATGTGGCAAGACGACGGCCCCCAACCCCCACCAGAAAACCAAGCCGACGCTAACAAGAGCAACCACCTAAGAAGGGACAGGAAAAGGAAGGACCGCCAAAATATCCCATACTGCCGCCAAAAGAAGCACGCAGGTGGGACACCTACTATGACGCCACCCGACCACCAACCGGAGGCGAGACCACGAGGCAGACCGTAAGCAGCCCCGACAAGGCCCCTCCAAGCCCAGGAAAAGGCGGAGCCGCGGGAAGATCTCGGGCGTGACCACCAAAACCCAGGCGGCCGAACAGAAAAACGCCCCAAAGCAAGCAAGCCCACCAGAAGTTCAGAAACGACAGGTCTGACGCGAGACATCGCAAGACCCCAAAAACCAACCAGCAGGGTCAGTTAGTTTAGGTCATTTATTATGCACCCCATACCCATCTAGTGGGCAGTAGCGGAAAGGGTGACAGAGGCACATGACGGGCTCAGGGACTGAACCCCACAAGTCAATTAGTTAAGCAAGTTACAATCTGGAGGAGCTAGTTACAAAATTCTCTACAAATCGTCACATCAACAATGGGTCCGAGATCGACCTCATGTACAGGTTCTAAAAGAAGCAACCGACATATGTGGAGAACTAGTGTCAATTTATATGGTTGCCCTGCACACCGCCCCCCCATCCAGTGGGCAGCGGTGGAGGTTACAATCACTCAGTTATTACCTACAGTTAGCAAACTGGGGACCGGCAGGGCAAGCTAGGAAACCAAAGAAGGCGGAAGGGTTGCCGCCGGAACAGTACCCAAACTAAGGGGTACGATCAACTGCAATAGACCAAGACAAAGAAGCACACCACAGGACACAGGCTGAAAAAACGCCCAAGAAGCCAAGGAACACGCAGAACACCCCTGCTGCAGAAGAAGCAGGATGAAAAAGCAGAGGCACAAAAACCCCAGGAAAACAGCAGCAAAGTGCCGCACCACAACCGTACACAGGAACAAGGACACGCCACCGTGAAACACGGTACCAATGCACACGTGCAGTAGCAGCAACAGGCACCACCGCAACATGCAACATGTAAATAGCAACTCGCATCTGCAAAGTCAGAGAACGGAGCAGGTAGACCCCAGACAGGGCCAACGGAGACACGACAAAACCCAGCAGGCCCAGAAACCTGCACACCAGGCGACCGACGGCGGAGAAACCCCGCACGATACCTGCTGGATGGGGTACTGGGAGCTCATTTACACCCCAAGCCCGGCCTGAGGCCAGGCTAGACCGGCCAGAGGGCCCACCAGGCAGCTGCTAGGAGCAGCCCACAGGCCCACATACCCCCTCAACCAGGACGGGCCGGAACTTCTATTTGAAAACAGGCTAGTGCGCCCCGGAAGTCCTCGGACGTACCAGCAATTAGGCATATGCTCGCAAGTAGGTCGTGTAACAAATGCAGACCTCTGATGGTTATACAGTGTTCCCCAATTGTGCCTATAGCACCCCTGCACTCCACTGGTACTATCCCGCAAGTTCTACCAGATAGGCGGGACCCAAGAGCCAGAGCTCAAACCCTGCGAGCACAGCCAGGAGCCTCACCAGGTGAGTACAGAACCAACCCCACAACCCCCACACCTCACAACATGAATAAAGGTGGGTCCCCTGAATGACACTAGCATGGGTTGGACATGCACATGAGGGGGACAGGAAGGGTTGAAAGAGGGACAGTCACTGGTGTGCGAACGGTCTCAGTCTAACAAAAATAGACCTAAATAAAGACAGGTATATAAACAACACCTCATCCAGCGCTCGGCCAAAAGACGCCAGACCGCAGAAACTCACCTGGCGATCGGTGGCACGAATGTGACACGACTCAACCGTGCCCAGAAGCACCTGGGAGCACTGCCAGGTGAAGCCGCCAGAGCTGGACCGGGCCGGACCCGCAGGAGAGCAGGGTAGAGGCGAAGGAGGCGGCCCACACCCACGACAGGGAAAACCGCGACGTTCCCCCCCCCCACAACTGGGAACCAGGACACCCCTGGAGCGAAGGGGCACATACCGCAGCCAGGGAGAAGAGCGAGAGGCGAAGACCTTGATCAAAAAGGGCGCAAAACACCAGCACTGAAACACACCGCCCAGACGAAAACAAACCACGGCGCATGCGCAGGATACGCTGGCCGAACGGCACAACCCTCTCTGCGGGAAGGCGCCAACCAGGACTACTGCACTAGAAAAGTAGCTAAAAGAGGAAGCAGGAACAATAAAATCGGCCAACGAAGCAAAGACTGCCCAAAACAGGACCCCAACGGGGCCACAAGTACCCCAACGGGGCCACAAGTAGCCCAACAGGGCTACAAGTAGCCCAACAGGGCGACAAGTAGCTCAAAACGGCGACAAGTAGCCCAAAACGGCGACAAGGACGAGGAGCCGACAGACGTTCCAATAATGCGGGAAGTAGCGAAAACCTTCCCGAACCCTCGAGAACACAGAAGCCAACTCCAGTCCCGAAGGCACACAAAGGCGCAGGCGCACCCAAGACCAGAAGTCACGTAGAACCCCAAGAACGGGGAAACATGACGAAAACACCGTCCCAAAAAAGGGTGGGAGGAAACATCCATCCAAAGGATGGAACCAACCAACTCAAAGGCCAAGGAACCGAGCCCGGGGAGGGGCCGACGTCCAACAGCACGTACGGCGAGTGGGGAGGAAAGACCACTCAGCGTAACCACAAGCCCCGCCTAGAGGGGGATAAAAACCCCCACGGGGTCCAACGGGGCCAAGGCCCCCCAAGTCAGCCTCTCCCCAGCCCCGGGAACCTACACGACAGGCCCCGGGGCCGAGCCGTTCCCCCAAAGCCCCGGCCGTACCAGAAAACCAGGGCAGCCGTGAAAACACTAAGGAAGGGAGCCCACTGGCAGACTCTTACAACACGGCTGGAGGAACAAGCTCAAATGCCCCCGTCACTACCCCAGAAGGGAAACTCCCAGAGACTGCCCGAGTCTCAACACTATCAAAACCCCGCCCCGAACCTACAGACGGGAATGAACCGGATGCAGGCAGGAAGGGGGATCCAGGGGAAAGACAAGGGGGCGTAGATGGAACCAAAGCAACCAACACCCCCAAGTCCCAACACGAACCAAAACGGGGCAGCCCCGGGGCTCCTGGGGAGTAAACCACGAGAACGTTGCCACCACCAAGGCTCAAAGTGCAACGCCCCTGCTGCCCGCACCCGCTTAGTCAGCACAACCGGGTAACCGAGCCACAATGAGCAACCAAACTCGCAGGACTCCGGGTCGAAGGTGTCACCGACCCCACAGGCAGCAGACGGAGGCAAAACAGAGTCACCCAGAGATAAAGGGTGAGAGCAACCCTCAAACTCGCTGGAAGCGAGGGGGGACTCTGGGGTCATATCCATCGGACCCACGCGCCCCCAGGGGTTTCCCAGGGTCCTGAGCGTTTACTATAAGAGAACTCTTTCTCAGGTAATCCCAGGCAGGGTACTGCTAACCGGCACCCAAAGCTACCAAACAACTTTCTAAGAGCTGAACCCCCAAGACGTGTACACTCACGGGGACCTAGCAGGGGGTACCACCAGAAAATACTCAGAACACAAGGGACACAATGGACAAGAACGAAGGCAGACCCCCCACCAGGTATATAAACAAAAGAAAAAAGAAAACCCCGCAAGAAGACAACGTACCCAAGCGGAACAGAGCCGGCCGCCATGAATGGTAAAGACAAGCTACACAGTACCCTGCGCCCCACCAGTGCAAAAACTGCCCCTTACTCTAAGGCGAACAAGGGAGACAGAACACCCAAGCACACAAAGAGCGGCCGAAAACCAACAGTAAACGGCCTAGCAGGGGCAGGACCCAAGGAACTTGTGGAAGGTGGCCCCAAGCCCAAGGGCAGTACTTACAGAGCACCTAGGGAAGGGAACCCTAGGCGCATGCAGCCCGAGTACTGGAGAATCACTCCCGGCTCACGCACCACCTAGAAAACAGACACCACACTCTAGGTACAGTGCTGAAACAACCACTGGAGCTGGAGCACATAACCGGTGCCTATAGCATCAGCCAAAGAACTGATGGGTGGATAGCCGGCGTGGGAGGTCTGGGGCTCCCCTTTCCCCCTCCGGGGAGGGGGAGCTGCGCAGACAGCGGCGCGGTGACGAATGACGTCATACTACATTGCTTGTTTTTCTGTTGAAGAGTTCTATCCACTAGTTCGGTTTTAGGTAGCAATTTTCACCAGAATAGGGGTTTGTTTTGGAATGCTTACCTTTCTGGATGCTTGACCCGGTCGATGGCAGACATAGAATGCTTCCAACCACACGGGGGTTTCTGTAGGCTGTAGCGAGTAAACCTTATACTCGCTCCATTATCTCATTATCTTAATGCATTACTAGTCACACAAGCTACAATCCTTTCCCCAATTACAGGTAATACTCTTCTCACCTTGTTGGAGGGAGCTGAGGTGTAATCACCATATAACCCAGCGATGTGAGAACAGCAGACCAGTACAATCTCCAGTCAAGAATGTAGTACTCGGCTTGGGCAGTTCTAGTCGACCCAAGACGCTACAGCTTCGACACAGAGCAGACAGCAGACTACGACCGCATCCAGCTACAACGCTATCGCTCCCCGAGTTCAGACACTCGCAATTCCCAATCGAGCCGCCATGCTCTCCTGCATAGAGCTCCACGACTCCGGCCTCACTCAGCTCTCTGCTCTGCTCCAGGCTTCGTCTCAACGTCTATGACACTGCTGTATCCAGGACTACTAAATAAATATGAAACTCACTAAACACTGTATCTAATCTACCCAACAACGTAACATAACTGTACGTTACAAGGCCATTGCTCCCCTTGCCTCTCTGAGGGGGCCAGGTTCTGGCCGTGGTCCCCGGTAGGCAATAGAACTCCATACACATGTCTGATGCCAAAGTTTGACATTAGCATATCAGCCTGGTAAAGCTCCGGGGAGCCGACGGGGCTCCCCCAGAAAAGGGGGGAACATGGCGGAAAAAGCAGCACAAATACAATTAGGTCGACAAACAGTGTTATTTAAAAAAAACAGACATGGATTGATGATAGTATACCCTTACAATATATACCCTGTAAGGTAGGTTACAGGGAATTTATTAGGTAGTGCTTCGTTTTTATCTTAAACTGGTTGAGAGAGGTACAGTCTTTAACATGGTTGGAAAAGTCATTCCACATTCTGGGTCCCTTGATTTGTAGAGCATTTTTAGTTTGATTAAGTCGTACTCTTGGAATATCAAAACTGTATTTCTGGTGTGATGCTCATGGGTTCTGTTACAACCTTCAAGGAAGCTTTTGAGGTCAGGATTGACATTACAGTTCAGCGTTTTATATATGTATAATACACATGAGAGAACGTGCAGTGACTTCTAACATATTCAGAGATTTTAGTAGGGGTACCGAGTGATGTCTGGGGCCAGAGTTGGATATTGTCCTAATAGCAGCTTTGTGTTGAGTAATTAGAGGACGTAAATGATTTTGGGTAGTAAAACCCCTAGCACAAATACCATAGTTGAGATATGAATAGATGAGGGAGTAATAGTGTGTCACCAGGGCAGGGCGGGGTACATAATATCTGATCTCAGAAAGAATGCCAACAACTTTTGAAACTTTTTTTGATATATTTAGAATGTGTCCCTGGAAATTCAGCTTGTGGTCAATGAGAACGCCAAGGAATTTGCCATCTAATTTGTTACAAATTTGAGTATTGTTATTTTGAGATTTATTTGATGAGAGGATTTATTGCCAAACAGAATATAGAAAGTTTTGTCAATGTTAAGGGTGAGTTTGTTGGCAGTTAGCCAAAGATGGACTTTATTTAGCTCAGTATTTACTGTGGCATTTGAGCAAGGGGGTCAGGACTGGAGTAATGAAGGTTGCGTCGTCAGCAAATAGAATTGGTTTGAGGTGTTGGGAGGCATTTGGAAAGGTCATTAATGTAGATGAGAAAGAGGAGAGGGCCAAGTATGCTGCCCTGAGGAACACCAATGTTGATGGGTAGGGTGGGAGAAATTGAATTGTCCAAAGAAACATACTGGAGCCTGTCAGTAAGGTAAGATTTGAGGTATTGTAGGGTATTATCATTATCCTCTGACTCCATAATGATGGTTTATCAAAGGTTGTTCAAAGGATGTTCAAAGGTTTATCGGTATTTGTGCGTACTATCGACACTTTTGTCAGTACTTTTCCAGTGTTGCCACTCCTCTCACAGACTTGTTGCAAAAGGCCGTTAAATTAAAGTGGTCATCAGACTGTGCAGAGGCGTTTAAAAATTTGAAATTGATCTTAGCTTCCGCCCCAGTGCTCGCCTGATTCCAAGGTGCGACTGATCGTTTAAAATTCATGTTGACGTGTCTGACTTGGGTGCTGGTGCAGTGTTGTTGCAAGCTGGGGATTATCAAGTGGATCACCCAGTATACTATTACTCTGTGAAATTTGACAAGGCGCAACACAATTATTCAGTGGTAGAAAAAGAGGCGTTGGCGCTAGTGTTAACATGTAAAAAGTTTGAAGTATACCT
>WNGS01032169.1:0-10998 GCA_020271785.1 Procambarus virginalis
TTATGGTAATATACCCTAATTGAAATATTATTAAATCATTTATTGTAATATTTCTGTCCACACTTAATAACCAGCAAGCACTAATAACGGACCAGCATGACCCCTCGCTGGACTGTCACGAATATAAGCTGAATATTAAATGAGGAAATCATAAGGAAAGGGATTATTAATGTTACCCTTTTCCTTTCACTGCCACCACCTTCCAAAGGAATGAATGTGTCTATAATTATCGGTCCCCAGGAAGGAAGGGACTCGATAATCAGGGAACTCAACGGACCAGTGATTGAAATTGAATGGATTACCTCAGTCTTATTGAATTGAACGGGGGAGGTTCTCGCTTACTTTATTATTCCTAAGAATGGAGAAACACAGGGAAGTTCTAACACAGCACATGAAAATCGCATGAATACCATATATTAACACCAGGGGACAGATAACTCACCAAGATGACATTAACAATTATTTTATTTATTGTAACTGTATATTTTAAATCACAATTGACATATAGTCTACTCTAATAACATCTACCAAAATAAACGAGGCAATGGGAATGCAATCACAAATATGCAAGAAACGTAGGAGCACACTACCTTCTATCGCACACTGCGGCCAGATGTTGATGGCGGCCCTCAGCCCCGTTGGGTGCGGGCTGGCTTGGCCTCCAGTCCCGAAAAACTCCCAAGACACACTAAATGAAATTTTGTTTTACCAGCTTATTGCTGGGAAGGATTACACCTCCCACCATCCAATACAGCCCCCAGGGCTCCACCCACTATTTTGGCAATGGCCAACCATTTTACACCTAGGCCTGAGGTCTGGCTCTCTAGGGCCAATAAGGACTTGGCTCTTATCTTCCGCCAATCATATACCCCGAGGTGCCGTGGAAGGCTACATGAATTCCTGAAGATTGAGTCACTACTCCCCGGCTGTGCGATGGGAACAAGGCAACTAGTGCACCTCCCGAGCAATGTTTACCAAAACTGATTATTTATGTTCCAGCCCGTCTCCAGCCAGATAAAGGGTAGGGACACTTGACTCGCCTGGTATGGGTAAGGGATCGTTGAGAGGGGAAAGAGAGGGAATGAGAGGGGGATGAGAGGGGGGAGAGGGAGGATGGAGAGGGGAAACGAGTGGGGAGGATTGCGTGGAGTCGCAAGGTATCACAGAGGTCGGCTGCACAACCCCTCAGGTCAACTCCTTGGACCTTGACAAATGGGCTACAGGGGGGGGGTGTGAAGGGGGAAGACGAATGACGGGTAAGGGGAGGGAAGAAAGGGGGAAGGGAAGAAGGAAGGAGGGGAGAAGGAAGGAGGGGAGAGGGGGAAGGGAGAACCAATGATCTGAGCACCAGATCATTACATGGTGGCGGGTGACATGGTGGCGGGTGGCGTGGTGGCGGGTGGCGTGGTGGCGGGTGGCGTGGTGGCAGGTGATGTGGTGGTGGTGGTGGTCAGAGGGCGTGGTGCAGTTTGGAACCGCATTACCAGTATTGTTCCAACTGCAGTTTGTCAGACACACCATTTCTATGCAGTTCTCGGATCTAGAGTATATATATATATATATATATATATATATATATATATATATATATATATATATATATATATATATATATATATATATATATATATATATATATATATATATATATATTATTATTATTATTTAATATTATTAAATATAACCGAAAAAGTAAGATTAATAATTCTAACACGAATTTTCTCAATATTTCTTATATTCTTTTTCACTGTTGATGGTAACTGAAAAATCAATTCTCCAAAGTTCATTTTTATTTCTAGTCTGACGCGACACTTGAGCGCGTTTCGTAAAACTTATTACATTTTCAAAGACTTTAGTTTACACACACACAACAACTATAACTGAACAGAGTTTAAACAGCTTTTACTTTCTTTTTTATACCTGCATTTGGGTGAGGTGACATGTTACAATGGTTTTGGATGAGGTGAAAACAAACTTTCAACACAACACAGAACACGAAACAATGGGAATGAGCTAAAGGGAAGAATAGAAGTAACTGCAGAGGGCCTATTGGCCCTCTGCAAGAAAACTGCCAACCTACTCATGAGAAACTCTCCAGACACAAAGCAGAATGCTTTGGTTTTACAGTAAATCGCCAGTTGTATTGGCGGGTGACGTAAATCGCCAATTAAAGCGTAAATATAGTAAATCGTCAATTGTATCTTCTGATCAGAAGATACAATTGACGATTTTCTATAAAACCAAGAAAACTGCCACCCTACTCATGAGAAACTCTCCAGACACAAAGCAGAACGCTTTGAAAGAGACCAATGTCTTCTATGCCTTCAAATGCCCACTTGGGGACTGTAAGCCTCAAAGAACTCAGTATATAGGCAAGACAACAACATCTCTTTCCAGGCGATTAAGGATGCATAAGCAACAGGGCTCTATCAAGGAACATATAATCTCTTCCCACAACCAGACCATCACCAGAGAAGTCTTAACAAAAATCACGGAAATCATCGATAGATACAGCGATAGTAGGCGGCTAGATATCTGCGAGGCACTACACATTAAGAAGTCAACACCAGCAATCAACAGCCAATTAATGCACAATTATATTCTACCCACTTCAAGACTCCGCTCCAATATAGAAGCATCAAGAAATATGGGCTAATAGGCCCTCTGCAGTTACTTCTATTCTTCCCTTTAGCTTATACCCATTGTTTCGTGTTGTGTTGAAAGTTTGTTTTCACCTCATCCAAAACCATTGTAACATGTCACCTCACCCAAATGCAGGTATAAAAAAGAAAGTAAAAGCTGTTTAAACTCTGTTCAGTTATAGTTGTTGTGTGTGTGTAAACTAAAGTCTTTGAAAATGTAATAAGTTTTACGAAACGCGCTCAAGTGTCGTGTCATAATAATATATGTCTACAGGAAAGACTGCTACCAAAATATACTAATATATATATATATATATATATATATATATATATATATATATATATATATATATATATATATATATATATATATTTAAATATGACCGAAAAAGTAAGATTAATAATTCTAACACGAATTTTCTCAATATTTCTTATATTTCTTTTCGCTGTTGATGTTAATTGAAAAATCAATTCTCCAAAATTCATTTTTATTTATAGTCTGACGCGACACTTGAACGCATTTCGTAATAACTTATTACATTTTCAAAGACTTTTAGTTTACACACACACAACTATAACCTGCAAACACTAAACAGAGTTCTTACTTATGCTATGATTTAAACAGCTTTCATTTTATTTTACTCGCATTTTGGGTGAGGTGATATGTTACAACAGTTTTGGATGAGGTGAACAAAACTCTCAACACAGGATAGAACACGAAAATATTGGGGTATTAATTTGGGTAAATTGAAGGTAAGAATGGAAGTAACTGCAGAGGGCCTATTGGCCAATATTTCTTGATGTTTCTATATTGGAGCGGAGTCTTGAAGTAGGTAGAATATAGTTGTGCATTAATTGGCTGTTGATTGCTGGTGTTGACTTCTTGATGTGTAGTGCCTCGCAGATGTCAAGCCACCTGCTGTCGCTGTATCTATCGATGATTTCTGTGTTGTTTGCTAAGATTTCTCTGGTGATGGTCTGGTTGTGGGAAGAGATTATATGTTCCTTAATGGAGCCCTGTTGCTTATGCATCGTTAATCACTTGGAAAGAGATGCTGTTGTCTTGCCTATATACTGAGTTTCTTGAGGCTTACAATCCCCAAGTGGGCATTTGAAGGCATAGACGACGTTGGTCCCTTTTAAAGCGTTCTACTTTGTGTCTGGAGAGTTTCTCATGAGTAGGCTGGCCGTTTTTTTTGGTTTTATAGTAGATCGTCAGTTGTATCTTCTGATTTTTGTCTTTAGGGATAACGTTTCTATTAACAATATCTTTCAGGACCCTTTCCTCCGTTTTGTGAGCTGTGGAAAAGAAGTTCCTGTAAAATAGTCTAATAGGGGGTATAGGTGTTGTGTTAGTTGTCTCTTCAGAGGTTGCATCGCGTTTCACCTTCCTTCTTATGATGTCTTCAATGAAACCATTGGAGAAGCCGTTGTTGACTAGGACCTGCCTTACCCTACAGAGTTCTTCATCGACTTGCTTCCATCCTGAGCTGTGGCTGAGAGCACGGTCGACATAAGCGTTAACAACACTCTTCTTGTACCTGTCTGGGCAGTCACTGTTGGCATTTAGGCACATTCCTATGTTTGTTTCCTTAGTGTAGACTGCAGTGTGGAAGCCTCCACCCCTTTCTGTGACTGTTACATCTAGAAAGGGCAGCTTCCCATCCTTCTCCATCTCGTAAGTGAAACTCAACACAGAATTCCACTCGAATGCCTGCTTTAGCTCCTGCAGACATCGGACATCAGGTACTTGTGTAAAAATGTCGTCAACATACCTGCAGTATATGGCAGGTTTCAAGTCCATGTCAACTAGGACCTTCTGTTCGATGGTGCCCATGTAGAAGTTCGCAAACAGGACACCTAGGGGAGAACCCATGGCGACCCCATCAATTTGCTTGTACATGTGCCCATCTGGGTTCAAAAAGGGTGCTTCTTTAGTGCAGGCTTGGAGTAGTTTCCTAAGTATGCTTTCTGGCATGTCAAGAGGAGTGCAAGCCGGCTCACGATACACTCTGTCCGCTATCATCCCGATTGTCTCGTCCACAGGTACGTTGGTATATAGTGACTTAACATCCAACGAGGCGTGGAGTAGTTTCCTTAGAATGTTTTCTAGTATGTCAAGAGGAGTACAAGCCGGATGAAGATACACTCTGTCCGCTATCATCCCGCATATTATATATATATATATATATATATATATATATATATATATATATATATATATATATATATATATATATATATATATATATATATATATATATATATATATATATATATATATATATATATATATATATCTGTTATGTCTTCAATGAAACCATTGGAGAAGCCGTTGTTGACTAGGACATGCCTTACTCTACAGAGTTCTTCTTCGACTTGCTTCCATTCTGAGCTGTGGCTGAGAGCACGGTAGACATAAGCGTTAACAACACTCCTCTTGTACCTGTCTGGGCAGTCACTGTTGGCATTTAGGCACATTCCTATGTTTGTTTCCTTAGTGTAGACTGCAGTGTGGAAACCTCCGCTCCTTTCCATGACTGTTACATCTAGAAAGGTTACAGTCATGGAAAGGAGCGGAGGTTTCCACACTGCAGTCTACACTAAGAAAACAAACATAGGAATGTGCCTAAATGCCAACAGTGACTGCCCAGATAGGTACAAGAGGAGTGTTGTTAACGCTTATGTCGACCGTGCTCTCAGCCACAGCTCAGAATGGAAGCAAGTCAACTAAGAACTCTGTGGGGTAAGGCAGGTCCTAGTCAACAACGGCTTCTCCAATGGTTTCATTGAAGACATCATAAGAAGGAAAGTGAAACGCCATGCAACCTCTGAAGAGACAACTAATACAACACCTATACCCCCTATTAGACTATTTTACAGGAACTTCTTCTCCACAGCTCATAAAATGGAGGAAAGGGTCCTGAAAGATATTGTTAATAGAAATGTTATCCCTACAGACAAAAATCAGAAGATACAACTAACGATTTACTATAAAACCAAAAAAACGGCCAGCCTACTCATGAGAAACTCTCCAGACACGAAGCAGAACGCTCTAAAAGAGACAAACGTCGTCTATGCCTTCAAATGCCCTCTTGGGGACTGTAAGCCTCAAAAAACTCAGTATATAGGCAAGACAACAACATCTCTTTCCAGGCGTTTAACGATGCATAAGCAACAGGGCTCCATTAAGGAACATATATTCTATTCCACAACCAAACCATCACCAGAGAAATCTTAGCAAACAACACAGAAATCATTGATAGATACAGCGACAGCAGGCGGCTTGACATCTGCGAGGCACTACACATCAAGAAGTCAACACCAGCAATCAACAGCCAATTAACGCACAACTATATTCTACCCACTTCAAGACTCCGCTCCAATATAGAAACATCAAGAAATATGGGCCAATAGGCCTTCTGCAGTTCTATCTTTACCCATCTTTTGCAAATCTATACCCATTGTTCCGTGTTCTGTGTTTGTTGAAAGTTTGTTTTTCACCCCACTATTGTATTACATCACCTCACCCAAATGCAGGTATAAGAGCCAATGCTGTTTCTGTCATAAAGTTGTGTGTGGATAAACTAAAGTCTTTGAAAATGTAATAAGTTTTACGAAACGCGCTCAAGTGTCGCGTCAGACTAGAAATAAAAATGAATTTTGGAGAATTGATTTTTCATTTACCGTCACCAGTAAAAAGAAACATAAGGAAAATCGAGAAAATTCGTGTTAGAATTATTAATCTTACTTTTTCGGTCATATTTAATAATATATATATAATATATATATATATATTATATATATATATATATATATATATATATATATATATATATATATATATATATATATATATATATATATAGGGGGTACCACCTCTGGTGCAATTATAGGGACCCACAGCCTCAGAGAAGGGAACACAGAGCATTCAGGGAAAAACTTGCCATTTAACTCTGAATACATGAGGGTGTTCGCTTCTCCTACCACCCCCCTTTTTATGGTGTACACTTTATTAAGCAAGGTTATACAGTTACATATCTGATTGTATACAAAAAAATGAGCATTAAGAGGACACAAAAATAGTTCGCTTCTAGAGGCTGTAGATTTCCTCGAACTCCTCCGACGTTGGGCAGGAACCGAGGATGCAGCGAGCATTCCCCTCTGGATCGCGACACTGAGGCGCTGAAAGAGAAAACTTGCCGCTCTAGGGTCTCTTGTGGTGTCAATGAGCTTGGAACCAAGATCCTTTAGAAACCTTCTTGCACTCTCTCCCCATGGGCCTAGGGTCTCAGACCCTATTGGAACGAAGTTGTACCGATGATCTAATTGCCTATACTTGGCTGACTTGTCTCTTTCTCTGTGTGTCGCCGCGGCTCCTGCTGTGCCGGCAGAGAGGTTGATGTATGTGGCTGCCAGGGTGGATACGCAAGTATAGTCCCATGCCAACTGTCTGCCACCCTTCCACGGACGCAGTGTGATTCCGTCTGGTCGGCCGGCAAAGCTAACAGAGTCACGGTTCAGAAGGTTGCGGGGCTCTCTCTCCGCTGGACACTGGGCAGAGGCAAGGCTTCTTTTAATGATGTCGTTTACTTCGTCGTGTCTAGTGTGCCAACCACCAGATTTTCCACAGTGCAGGCCATGCAATCCATATTCGTCAGCATCTGCCTCGCCGCAAATACACCTATGAACAGTGTGGATAGGGGCAGCAAGACGGAGAGCGACTGCAATACGGAGCTCCTGCGGATCAAGACGTGTGCCTGTCGCAGACATAGGGACTGCCAAAAGGAAGTCCCCTGCATGGGGAGCCTGCACAGCTGTGAGGCGGGCACGATCACTGGGGGTTGTTGCTGCCTCCAGCAAAGCTGTGGCTTCTTTGTCTGCAATGGGGCTGTCCCAACTGGATTGTTTCTTGGCTTTCGGCATGGCTGGTCTGAGTGCTGGGTCTGCCATGGCACCCCATTTCGTGTCGCATTCCGTGTAGTGGGGGTCCTGTATCCCCGCTACATCACTGAGGGTGTCAGGTAGAATTTCCTTAACCAGGTCATCTGATGCTGAGGAGGAAGACAGGAAGGCTGGGACAGCAATTTGGGTGGCAGTGCGGACACCCAAGCCACCGAGCCTAACAGGAAGAGTGGCTTGTTTCCACTGGCACTCGTTGAGGGAGAGATTAACAACTTTTTCCAGCATGGTCTTCAGTAAGAGGTCATACTCTTCAAGCTTTCGGTTGTCGTAAGATGGGGCGCACCTCAGAAAGTAGGTTAGCCTCGGAAGGGATAGGCATTTGGTGAGGAGATAAAAAGCATCGTGGGCATCGATGTCACCTATTCTGTCTTCCATCCTCCTAAGGTCTGCGATTTCTTGTCAAGGATCTCCTCAATGGCATTAGACCCGAGGGGGGCTCCAAGGAGGGTGCTGTTCTCGGCCCTAATGACATGGGCTCCAGGCAAGGCAGACCTTATTCTAGCTACGATGTCTGGGTTAGAGGAGACTACTTCACACTTGGAAGGGTTCAGGACAAGACCCAGGCTTACTTCTTGCTCCCTTATTTTCCTGATGTCTGCCAAGAGGTCGTCTACGGTGCCAGCTATAGTGCCATCATCCAAAAACCAGATGTTGAACTCGCTGGACAAGCTTTCGGTGATTCTTTTATATATATATATATATATTGTGACGGTAAGTAGTGGAGTATGGTGTTCGGCAGTCTTCCACTGGCAGATGTCAAAGCCAGGCCACATATACAGAAAAAAAAAGGAAAAAAAAAGGAAAAAAAAAAGAATGACTGCTTGTTTGATAATCTGTGGTAAGGTAAGGGAAGAGACACAAAACACAATAATAACAATGACATTAAAAAATCTAAAAAACAAATTGAAATAAAGGCAATTCCTTGGCTGAGTAATGTGCAAGACAACAAGTGAAAAAATAACTGAACACAGAAATGAATTACGTTAACGGGAGGATAAATGACATACAATATAAAATAGTGCTGGGAATATATGCGCTAGCTATAAACCACTATTTGATCACACGAGGTGAGTCAACTAGGTGTTCGTAGCTTAGGAGCACAAGATATTCTGATGATGGTGCTGCCAGTCGACCCCGACGTTGCCTTGGCTTGGAACGTGGTTGGAGAAGGACTGAAGTGGTGTGTCTCGAACGGCCAATGAGAATGCAGGACAGCCGGCAACAGGTAGTTTGGCTGGGACTGCAGCAGTTGTGTGTGGTGCGGCGGCCAGGTGTGCAGGATGGGGGGAGGGGGGAGTATGCAGGTGCTTGGTGGTCTTGATATACGTTTAAGCTGCTGTAAACGTATCTTGAATATTGTGTAGAACGTGATGATAATAAGAAAGAGCAGGCTAAATCTCTGGAAGAGATTATCGTCACAACTCTCCCCGAAGCCTGCGGTTGTGGTGTAGTCACGTTTCGGGAGGTAGAGTGGTATGTGGAGCTGCCTCTACCTCATGAACTCTGGAGAGGGCGTCGGTGATGATGTTATCAGGCCCCTTGATGTAACAGATCTTTAAATTGAAGCCTTGAAGATATAAAGCCCATCGCAGCAGACGTTGGTTATTGAATTGGCTTGATGTAGGAAGTGTAGAGGATTGTGGTCTGAATAGATGGTAGTGGACCTAGCACCTTGCAGGTATGGTGCAAAGTGTTGCAAGCTCAGGACGATGGAGAGGAGTTCCTTCTCTATAGTGCTGTAGTTTTCCTGATGAGGCTTCAACTTGTAGATAGAGTAGCTGACAGGTAGAACCTCCGCGCCTCGTTGCTGCATAAGACACTCCGATGCCGGTACCACTGGCGTCGACGTGGAGGATGAAAGGCTTCTTGGTATCTGGTGAGGCGAGAATAGGATTAGAACAGAGGAGGAATTTGAGTTGTTCGAAAGCAACGGTTTGCTCCCTGGTCCAATTATACCGTTGCTTGGACTGGTTAAGTTGATTAAAGGTGTTGCAACAGTGCTAAAGTTCCTCACAAACCTACGGTAATAGAAGCAAGACCAAGGAAGCGCAGGAGCTGCTTCCTGGTAGTAGGCTGTGGATACTCTCTGATGGCTTGAGTGTGGATATTTAACGGAGCAGGCTGCCACTCCTATAACATGACCCAGATACCGCACTTTACCTTTGGCAAAAGTGGACTTGCCCAGATTGATGGTGAGGCCGGCTTTCAGGAGCTTGGTGAACAATCGTTGCAGCTGGAGCAGGTGTTCGCTCCAGGTGTTGGATGCTACAACGATATCATCCAAATAAGCGTAGGTGTTGTCCAAGCCCTGGATGACGCGGTTGACAGCTCTCTGAAAGGTGGCCGGGGCATTGCAGAGTCCAAAGGGAAGCCGGTTATATCTGAAAAGTCCGTAGGGGTGATAAAGGCAGACAGTTCCTTAGCTCGCTCCGTTAAACACACCTGGTAATAGCCCTTGAGTAAGTCTACTTGAGACAGGTAGCGGGCATTACCAATAGCATCAAGGATATCATCAATCCTAGGTAATGGGTATGCGTCCTTTATAGTGACGTATTTAGTTTCCTATAATCCGTACAAAGACGATCTTACCGTGAGGTTTGGGAACCAGATACATGGTGAGGCCCAGGGGGACTCACAGGGGGTAGCCAGTCTATGGTCCAAGAGGTACTGTACCTCAGCACGCATGACTTCCGTCTTGCTAGGGCTGATTCGGTAGAATGGTTGGCGAATCGGCTGGGGTGTCAGGTAGCAGTTGGATGTCGTGCCGAGTCACAGTACACTCTTGGGGATCATCTCGAAACAACTCCTGATGTTCTCTGATGAGTTTGATGAGTGAAGCACTATTATCGTCCTGAAAGTGATCATGGATGTTAGTAAGGATTTCCGAATTAGAAAGCGCTGTCTCAGTGTCTGGTTTCGGAGGAGAAGCAGGGAAGGTCTCACTGTGGCTGTATGGACCTGTAAATGAGGTGAAGTTGGTTAGCACAGTGGGAGGAACACCATGGTAAAGTTTGAGCAGATTGTGGCACAGCTGGGTCTTCCGCCGCCTATCAGGGGTCTCGAGAACGTAGTTGAAGTTGTTCCGGCACTCCTTAACACGGTAGGGTCCTGAAAACCTGTTTTGCAAAGGAGAACCGGGATAGGGAAATAGGCAAGAACTAAGTCTCCCGGTTTAAACTTCCTTACTTGGCAGTGCTGGTCGTAACGAGTTTCATCCTCTCTTGGGCTTTCTGTAGGTTGTTGCTGGCAAAGGATGGACTCTCTCTAGAATGTGTCGGAGGTTTTGAAGAAACTGGGGCACATTATGAGCTCACTGAAGGTGGCATCACGTAGAGAATCCTTGAAAGCCTTGAGAGGTGTACGGCACTTACGACCATAGAGCATCTCATAA
>WNGS01032174.1:4343-23598 GCA_020271785.1 Procambarus virginalis
AATTTTAAAATTTGCCCGAGGGGCGAGTTTTTGGGCAGCGCCACTCATCTTGTGAGTGGACACCGCCATAGCAGCATGTACAACACTCCCCAATAGGAAGAAAACCCGCTGGGTTGTTCATCCTGTCACTTGTACCCAGACACAGCTGGGACTTGCTTAACTGTCTCAAGTGAACAGCTCCTCAAACAAGAAGATTAACATCTATCAACCTTAAAAGCTTACGTTATCTTGCGGGTGCAAAATGGGGAAATCTTTTAAGAACAGTATCAATATTTGACAAATAGTGTTTCCTAACTCAAACAATGTGGGGTTTATATTCTACACATATTTCTGATGTCTCTCAGGTGTTCACATTTCTCAGATAGTGGTCAAGGCGGTGTCCATCACTCTCACCACAGATTCTGCAACTTCGCTGATCAACTGTTGTTTCCATTCCATATCTCCATGGATATCTGTATCCAAGACGGATTCTCGCTATTACTGATTCTCTCCCTCGTCCTCCTCCTCTTCGGCCATAATGATTGGGATTGCCAGCTGCAACCATGTTGTACCATCGTACAGATTCACTGGTTTGTGCTTCTATCCTCCTTTCCTCAGTTACCTTGTCACGGTGTGTTGCCTGACAATACCTCTAATTTGTAGTAGAGTCTTGGGTATGAAGTATTCAATATGGTCTCCTCAGCGCCTTCAGCAGCCAGCACATCTGCTCGTTCATTCCCACATATCCAACATGGGAGGGGATCCACAGAAACTTGATGACTCTTCCTGATTGGTAAGAACTCTCACAGATCTCTTAATTTCAGCGACTATTGCAAGATTTTCTGCCCGATTTTACTTAGGCTTTGTAGTGCTGCTTTTGAATCGGTGCAAATCACTGCACCATTAGTGTTCCGTTCAAGAAACTTTAGCGCCATAACAATGGCAGTTAGCTCTGCTTGCGTTGAAGAGGCATAGTTCTCAATACGTGCTTTTCTTCATTTCTGCGTTGGAAAGTATTATCCTTGATTACCGTGTATGCTGCACCAGCCCTGCCATTGACAGGATTAGATGACCCGTCAGTGTAGATTTGATCTAGTTCATCTCCGGCTTCTTTATAAATTCCTCGAGATACTTGTGCCTCATTTCTGTGGTAACATGTTGGATTTTTTCATTGCCATTTCATTGATGATGATCTTGCATGAGTCATCCTCCCAGGGAGGTAACCTCTCTACAGGCAGGAGCTCACGGGCTTGCTCAAGCAGGTGAAGCTCTTCGAGGTAGCAGACTGATCTGTGATGCCATTTTTGCTTCTCCTGTTTCCCCTGAAAGTAGCACAGAGCTCAGTTTTTCTTAGCAATATCATTGTAATGGGGATCTCTGGCTATCCTAATTGCAAGCTTAGCATTCAGCTCCTGAATTCTGCTTTTAACACTGGGAAGGGACAACTCTCGTAGATTAGACGTTTTGGCAGTTCTTGGAACTCCAAGAATGATTGTCATGGCTTCATTTTGAATGCTTTCAAGCCTTTTCATATCGCTTTGGGAGTAGGTGCACAGAACTGGTGCGGCATAGTCTATGACGGAGCGCACATAGGCTGTGTACATCATTTTTAGCACGGCAATAGAGGCTCCATGTCCATTCCAGGTCATAGCTTTCAGTGCCCTGAGTCGACTTTTGCATGTTCCTATGAGTTGATTGAGCTCCTCTTTCTTCCCCTTGTTAGAGCCGACAGTGACGCCGAGATACCGATAATGGTCAACCCATTCAAGTGTTACACCATTAATTTGCAGTTCTTCATTTGCTCTCCGCTTGCGATGGGAGTATGCCTTCGTCTTGTTTGTGGAGAGAGTGAAACCGAGCTCAATACACTTCCTTCCAAGGAGTTCAATGGACTGTTCAATTTTTCCCAAGGTGGGAGCTTGTATTAGAACATCATCTGCATATCCCACTTGTTGTGTTCCTTCCGGAAAATCAATATTTGCAATGGCGTTCATAAGTACATTGAATAGTGTAGGGTTTAAGACTCCGCCTTGGGGGGTCCCGAGTTCCATATTCATTGTTCCGGAGACTGCTCCATGGAAGCAAACCTTGGCTTTCCTTCCTGTGAGGTAGTCTTCAACCCAAAAAAATAATATTTTGTGATTCAAAGTCTGCTCTTCAAGCAATCGAAAACTTCTCTTGGAAGATCGACAGCAAGAACCTCATACTACCAATTATAAATGACCTAATTGCTGCACAGAATAAAGGGTCTCGAATCTCCTTTGTATGGATACCTTCACACATAAATATAACCCATCATAATGAGACAGACATTACAGCCAAATTAGCGTGTAACAAAGATGAAGTTGAAGTAGATCTAGGTATCCCCATCTCTGCTGTCAAAACTGTATTGGTCCAAACACTCAGATCTGAGAGGAAAGAAATTACTGATTCCCAACGACCTGAAAGTAGTAGTATAAAAAGTTTGATTTGTTCAGATCTGAAACCTATATCTATGGGCAGCACAAAACGTGGACCAGAGTGTGCGACACAGCGGTTGCAAAGATCAGGTTGGGTTACCGTTACCTGTGGCAGGTGGCTGCAGGTGACGGGTCTCCCAATCCTGAGCACTCCAGGTGCAAACTCGGTGAGCAGGAACTGCGGCATGATCTCCCACACTATATCACTGAATGCCCAGTTATTAGACCTTTCAGACCAGTTGGCATGAGGTACCTGGAGCTTTGCAATTACTTTATTCACTCTCGTATTCATGAAGATATCCTCACAGTGTACCTAAAATTTGCCAGTGCAGGCTACTAAACATATGGCCCTGTATGACTAACCATCCTGCGAGATGGGGACTTTTAATACCACTGATACCTTATTCACTCTTGTGTTGATGATATCCTCAAAATGCATCCGGAGTCTGCCAGTGCAGACTGCCTGTCACATGCCTCTGTATGACTAACCATCCTGTGTGATGGGGATTTTTTAGCATGACATAGTTAGCTTTTTTGACAAACTGTACTCCACATCATATAGTCTAGGGTAGCTGCACTAATGCAGATGTACCTCATGTATTAATAAAAAAATCTAAACGGGATTTTTTTCCCCCCAAAAAAATCCTCTTTAGACTGTATTCCCTACTACTCCGTGGGCCACCTAAGATGGCCATCCCGTGGGGGCACACAAGATGGCCACCCCGTGGGGCTACGCAAGATGGCCACCCCGTGGGGCTACGCAAGATGGCCACCCCGTGGGGCTACGCAAGATGGCCACCCCGTGGGGCTACGCAAGATGGCCACCCCGTGGGGCCACACAAGATGGTCACCCCCGTGGGCCACCCCGTGGGCCACACAAGATGGCCACACAAGATGGTCACCTCCGTGGGCCACACAAGATGGCCACCCCGTGGGGCCACACAAGATGGCCATCCCGTGGGGGCACACAAGATGGCCACCCCGTGGGGCTACGCAAGATGGCCACCCCGTGGGGCTACGCAAGATGGCCACCCCGTGGGCCACACAAGATGGTCACCCCCGTGGGCCACCCCGTGGGCCACACAAGATGGCCACACAAGATGGTCACCTCCGTGGGCCACACAAGATGGCCACCCCGTGGGGCCACACAAGATGGCCACCCCGTGGGGCCACCCCGGGGGCACACAAGATGGCCACCCCGGGGGTAGACAAGATGGCCACCCCGTGGGTCACACGAGATGGCCATCCCGTGGGCCACACAAGATGACCACCCCGTGGGGCCACATATGATAGCCACCCCGTGGGTCACACAAGATGGCCACCCCGTGGGGCCACATAAGATAGCCACCCCGTGGGTCACACAAGATGGCCACCCCGTGGGCCACACAAGATGGCCACCCCGTGGGGCCACACAAGATGACCACCCCGTGGGTTACACAAGATGGCCACCCCGTGGGGCCACACAAGATGACCACCCCGTGGGGCCACACAAGATGACCACCCCGTGGGTCACACAAGATGGCCACCCCGTGGGGCCACACAAGATGACCACCCCGTGGGTCACACAAGATGGCCACCCCGTGGGGCCACACAACATGGCCACCCCGTGGGGCCACACAAGATGGCCACCCCGTGGGTCACACAACATGGCCACCCCGTGTGTCACATAAGATGGCCACGCCGTGTGTCACACAAGATGGCCACCCCGTGGGTCACACAAGATGGCCACCCCGTGGGGCCACACAAGATGGCCACCCCGTGGGGCCAAACAAGATGGCCACCCCGTGGGCCACACAAGATGGCCACCTCGTGGGCCACACCAGATAGCCACCCCGTGGGCCACACAAGATAGCCACCCGTGGGCCACACAAGATGGCCACCCCGTGGGGCTACACAAGATGGCCACCCCGTGGGCCACACAAGATGGCCACCCCGTGGGGCTACACAAGATGGCCACCCCGTGGGGCTACACAAGATGGCCACCCCGTGGGGCTACACAAGATGGCCACCCCGTGGGGCTACACAAGATGGCCACCCCGTGGGCCACACAAGATGGCCACCCCGTGGGGCTACACAAGATGGCCACCCCGTGGGCCACACAAGATGGCCACCCCGTGGGGCTACACAAGATGGCCACCCCGTGGCATACCTGGTCCAACAATGGAGTTACTGCAGAAACAAAATAACTATTTGAACTGGCCACAACAGCAAACCAAAAACAGGATACGTGGGGCTTTCTCCCTCCCTCTCCCTGTCTCCCTCCCTCTCCCTGTCTCCCTCCCTCTCCCTGTCTCCTTCCCTCTCCCTGTCTCCCTCCCTCTCTCTGTCTCCCTCCCTCCCTCACGGTACATGTCACGCGACCCTTCACAGGTAACAACCATTACATGACTCCCGTTAACAACAGTAGCAGAGCTGCCGTTGTGCCGTTGCCAGCGTACAGGCTCCCGCCATCACCATAAACACGCACAAACAGGCACATCTGCCAGCGCCTGCACGCACACACGCAACGTCTATATAAACCATCTCCCAGAAGGATCACAGATTTATATAACATGGCCATGTCTGCTGGAGTTACTAAGGCACTCTGTGAGAAGGTGGTGGACGCCAGTAGTTTCAAAGCTTTGCCATACGACAAATAGTACTGGGAAGACGGGACACCGCGAGCGTAGCGGTGTAACTACGCTTAGGTAATTACACACAAACGATGTCTCCCGTATAATCCTCTACACCAGGTGGTTGAGAGGCGATATCCCAGAGCTGTAGTTCAAACGTCGTAAACCACAGGCGAGTACATCAACCCCCCCCCCCTCACCATTCACCACCTTCCCACCGCACAAAATTCCACATCTGAAAAAATCCCGAAATAAAACTAGAAAAATTCCAGAGACATGTGACAGGCTCGTTCCGGAGCTGAAGGGGGTAAAGAGTCGTTCCAGGGCCGAGGGAGGGACCAAGGCTCGTTCCAGTGTTGAAGGGGTTGAGACATGCTCGTTCCAGATGTGAAGGGAGAGTTAGCCTCGTTCCAGAGGTGAAGGGGTTGAGACATGTTCGTTCCAGAGGTGAAGGGAGAAGCAGCCTTGTTCCAGAGGTGACGGGAGAGCCATCCTCGTTCCAGAGGTGAAGGGAGAGCCAGCCTCGTTCCAGAGGTGAAGGGAGAACCAGCCTCGTTCCAGAGGTGAAGGGAGAGCCAGCCTCGTTCCAGAGGTGAGGTGACTAAGCTCCATCAAACAGCTGAAGAAACTGAATCTGACAACTGAGAAGGAATGGCCAAGCTCAGCAGTCACGACACCATACAAAGGGGAATTGAGACGCGTGACAGAGCGAGCAGGTTCATAGAGGGTTGACCTCGAGGGCCCCCTGGTGGATGGTTGTGGAAGATGTTCCCAGCCTGAGACTTGAATAATATGAAAGTCAGTCATAGTATTAATCAACGGCTGGACCCACGGAGCCTGGGACTAACCATCAGCCATAGCAATTCACGTTTAGGTGAACACGTCAAGGTGAGTCCCTGGTGCCTGGGGCGTCCCCTGGGGCCTGGGACGTCCCTGGGGCCTGGGGCGTCCCTGGAGCCTGGGGGCGTCCCTGGGGCCTGGGGCGTCCCTGGGGCATGGGGCGTCCCTGGAGCCTGGAACGTCCCTGGGGCCTGGGGCGTCCCTGGGGCCTGGGGCGTCCCTGGGGCCTGGGGCGTCCCTGGAGCCTGGGGGCGTCCCTGGGGCCTGGAACGTCCCTGGGGCCTGGGGCGTCCCTGGGGCCTTGGGTGTCTCTTGGGCCTGTGGTGTCCCTGGGGCCTCCCTCGGGCGTCCCTGGAGCCTTGGGCGTCCCTGGGGCCTGTGGTGTCCCTGGGGCCTCCCTCGGGCGTCCTGGGGCCAGGGGCGTCCCTGGGACGCCCCCGGTGCCTCCTCCTGGCGGTTCACTTCTATACACTGACAGCCAAGTGTGTCAGCTTCACACAGCCATTCTCGCACTCCAAACCCGAGTCACCTCACTCGTCTCCTCCTCCACCTTTCCTTCCCCTATTCTCCTCCTCCTTCCAGCCTCCTTCACATCTTCTCCTCCTCGACCTCCTATCCTCTTCCCTCCTCCTCCTCCTCCTCCTTGACCTCTTATCCTCTTTCTTGTGCACATTCTCCCAGACTCCTCCTACCTAAGCTAACAGCCCTGGAGACTGCTTCCTTTATGTGTGGTCTGCTTTATGGCCGCCAGCCCCACCCAAGGTCCTGGACCCTTAACTTGGACCTTGCCAACTGGACCACTGTGGAGGGGGGCGGGGGCGCCGAGGGGGCGGGGCAACCCTCACTACAAGATACCAAAAGTGTAAAGAGAACCAAGAAGAAATGGAAGGAGAGGAGAGGGGGAAAAGGAGCCCAAGAAGAGATGAGAAAAGCAGAAAATAGCATTTATGTGGCTCTTGGGAATACATGGAAATAATACAAATATAGAAATGTCAAACATTTTCGTTTGAGAAAAACCGAAACTTCAATGTAATCTGTTGTTCCACATCTTTCAGAAGATTGTTTAAAAATCGGAATCTGTAGAAAATACACGCAGACAATTTTTTTTTTACAAGACACTTATTTTGAGAGAGAGCTGGAGGCGTGAAGTGTATCTTATCCCGCCACACACACACACACACACTCTTCTCACTCTCCTTGTGTATACACTTGAAAAAGCACTCCAGTCTTCCGCTGTGGTTGAGGGCCCAAACACCCGCTACACAGTGTGTAGTGCATCTTTGACCTGGTCTCGGCCCCACCACCAGGGAACACCTGTATACGCTGCCTCAACCCGCCCGCCAGGTCCCGTGCTGCACGCTATGGTAACACTGTTATAATAACCCCTACTGACGCATCCTACTGCTGCATGGGTAACAGCTTCTCCCCCGTATCAACCCACCCTGGCTTTGCGCCCTGGTGAGGCCACTCCAGACCGACAACCAGAGCGCACCACCATAGTCTCCTGAGACTGATGGATGCCTACTACTACTGTCAGAAGCTCACAAATGTCTACATGTTTCTGTGCAACGGACTCCATAGATTAGGTGCGTTACTTGGGTTCTTGCTTTCTAGTTAACTTAGGAGGTTGGATTTTGAACGTAGTGGCAGGTGATGGGGCTGGCTGGTTAGTGCACAGCAGCTTTCCATCTGTGGTGGGCACAGCCGAGCACAGCCGAGCACAGCGAGACACAGCGGGACACAGCAAGACACAGCGAGACACAGCGAGACACAGCGGGACACAGCGAGACACAGCGAGACACAGCGGGACACAGCGAGACACAGCGGGACACAGCGAGACACAGCGAGACACAGCGAGACACAGCGGGACACAGCGGGATACAGCGAGACACAGCGGGATACAGCAAGATGTCCCTCCATGACCGCCAACTAGAGGTGGTAAATGTATCAAGAGCCACTGTGTGTACACCTCTCCAGGGATCTTACTCTGGGCGTCTTGTCAAGGCGCTCTCTGGAAAGCCTCCTGGACCGCCTTAAGACATCCCCACACATCCCCCACACATCTCCAGACATCAGTATTAATGCCATAGACCGCGTCGAGCACATCACCTTACCCCACCTGGGTCGTCCAGACGTAATCCTCTCGATCGTCTCTTCGGTGGCCGGCCAGCACTGCTTTTCAGAGGGACAACGCCACGCTGCCTCACGAGGAAGGCAGCGTGGCGTTGAATGAAATCTCACTTAGTGCATCTATTAGAAGATATTGATGCAGTACAATGGGATCGAAGCTGCGACGCTAGATTGGACCAGACACAAGCACTATACAGACGAACACATAATGGTTCAGTCGCTTGTGCCTGTGGTGTAAAGTTCACGAATGAGGGTTTGATCCCATCGTACTGCATCAATATTGTGTCCCCCCCCCTCACGCCGTCCACCCCAACACTGTTCTCACAGGTGTAGCTCCAGAGACAGCTGAGGAGTAGTGGCAGCAGCAGTAGAGCAGCAGCTGCTGTAAACGCAGCAGTTAAATCAATAGCAGCATCAAAACCGGCTGCAAAAACAGCAGGTTTAGTAATAGTCGCAGAGGCTGCAGAGCGAGAGCAGCAGCAGCAGCAGCAGCAGCAGCAGCAGCAGCAGCAGGGGTAAGGATAAGGGGTCTGCAGGAGGTGAACGAGGGCACTTAAAGAGTTCGCCATTGTTTTCAGGGAAGTTTGCACTTAAGTGACTGTTGGCGTGCTTGTGTGTGTTTCTCGAGTGTTTGTGGGTGTGTTTGGTTGTTTGTTAGTGTGTTAATGTCTCTACTCGTAACCAAGAGTGTGTGTGTGTGTGTGTGTGTGTGTGTGTGTGTGTGTGGTGTGTGTGTGTGTGTGTGTGTGTGTGTGTGTGTGTGTGTGTGTGTGTGTGTGCACGTCTGCGTATCTTTATGATGGGAGTTTTGTGAACGGTCTTCCCTTCCCTTCCCCATTCCTTCCCTCTCCCACACCCCTTCCCATACCTACACTATACGCTAATTAATCCGCTTTAAACGACTCGATCGCAAACCACAAAACACATGACGACCTTCATTAGACAACGTACCCCCCCCCCAAACAATGGTACTAGCGATCACTATATACATTACTTTTCCAACACCGAAGGTTAAATCGCCATAATTAATTTGACTTATTAATAATGATGTGAACGAGCGAGAGGAAAATATGCTGTAATGCTCCCAAAATGTTGGCTGGTAATGCAAGGTTTATTATAAATGTAGATTCTGGTTATCATTATTGGTTATCATTATCATAAGTGGTGGTTCAATACATCACACATGGCACAGTTGTGACACTATGCCAGGTCAATATATAGAGCAATATGGTGGGGAGTTGGGGAGGGGGGGGGGGAGAATGGGCCTGTCTGTCTGATTTTTATGTTTGTTTTGAAAATATTATGCTGAGTAGTCTGCAGGGAGTGTCATTAATCGTCGTGGGGGTCTGAATGTGACCCTGGCAAACTGTACCCTTTTGAATTATGGCGACCCCGACTACCCTATGTTCATCCCGGACCCCAGACCAGTCCCTTTGTCAGTTTGGATGATGCTGGCCCCAACCGTCTGACCGTCAACTTTGGACAGGCATAAAATCAGACATATTCTCTTATAGGACAGATATGAACTGCCATGTGGAAGCCCTGTCAATAACCAGAGCAACAAGCGGCAATATACACCCAATGTCCAGGAGATATTGTCGCAATTGAATATATTATAATTTCTGTGTATGATTAGATCTAGGTTAAGTATTGAATAGGTCTCAAATAGGTCTAGGTCAGGTCTACATTAGGACAGGTCTAGTCTAGATTAGAATAGGTCAAGTCTAGGTTAGGTCACGTCAGGTCTAGACTAGGTCAGGTCAGGTCTAGGTTAGATCAGGTCAGGTCTAGGTTAGGGCAGGTCAGATCAGGTCAGGTCAAGTCTAGGTCAGGTCAGGTCTAGATTAGATCAGATCAAGGTTAGGTCGGGTCAGGTCAGGTTAGGTCTAGGTTAGGTCGGGCCAGGTCAGGTCGGTCAGGCCAGGTCAGGTCTAGGTAAGGTCTAGGTTATGACAGGTCTACGTTAGTTCAGGTCCAGGCCAGGTCAGGTCAGGTCTGGTCGGGTCTAGGTCAGGTCAGGTCAGGTCAGGTCTAGGTCTAGGTCTAGGTCTAGGTCAGATCAGGTCAGGTCAGGTCTAAGTAAGGTCAAGTCAGGTCTAAGTAAGGTAAGGTCTAGGTACGTTAGGTCAGGTCAGGTCTAGGTCAGGTCAGGTCTAGGTTCCTTTATGTTATCTCGCTGTCCTTGCCTATTACAGCGAGATAGCATAAAGGAGTGACTCCGTTGATCTTCAAAAGGAAGATTTTATTAAAATTTCCCGAAAGCGAGCACTGCGCCAGAGGCAAGATTGTCGAGTGCAGGATCTAGTTGCAACACGTGCAAGAACCTGTTGACATGCGACTATACAGTACAGCACGGGCCCGGCCGTGCGGGTACAGCACAGCACGGTCCCGGCCGTGCGGGTACAGCACAGCACGGTGCCGGCCGTGCCGGTACAGCACAGCACGGTCCCGGCCGTGCGGGTACAGCACAGCACAGCACGGTCCCGGCCGTGCGGGTACAGCACAGCGGAAGATAACAGCAAGATGGCAACCCCGTCTACGAGGTCTCTAGCACTGCAAGCTGCGTAGGGTACATGCACAGAGGGAAGAATGTACAAGGCCGGCAATGCGGTTCCTGTCACTCTAGCCACATCAAATCTAGCGAGGCACTGCAAATTGAGGGAGCGCAGTGTTAGCAGTGATTACATGCGATTTTAACGACATGAAATGCAATGACATTTCGTGTAGGATCTTACGGAGTAGGACCACTAAATTCTTCAGCGTTAAGAGAAGTGTAGCGAGTACCCAGGGTTCACACGCCACGAACACCCTATAGTTTTCGGGGGTGAATGTACTCAAGGGGAAGAGTAACTTGTCTCTCTGAGGGCCGCAAGTTATCTACGGTAGCTTCCTTATACCTGACTGCCTATAGCAGCTGCAGGGTTGCGGACCACCTATATATGACCGACAGAGGCGAGGCATGAAGAGGACAGACCCCTAGAGGACAGCAGCAAGAGGACAGCAACAAGATTGTGAGAGCAAGTACAGTCTGTGGCCGACAAAGGTGCGACGCCTGCACAGGAACCGCTAATGACACGTTAGGACAATAAGGGCACCTCGGACGATAATATTGGCACCCGCCATTTTGATCGTAACAATCACCAACGCCCTTCCCCATCACCTGCACGTGCGCGCGCGCGCGCACACACACACACACACACACACACACACACACACACACACACACACACACAAACACACACACACACACACACACAGAAAATGGCTGTTAAAGTTCAACTCAGGAAAGTGAAAGGTAATGAAATTAGGCGAAGGGAACAGGAGCTGAACACAAGGTATCATCTGGGAGGTGAAATCTTGCAAGAGTCAAATAGAGAGAAAGATCTGGGGGTTGATATCACACCGAACCTGTCNTAGATGAGAATGCGAAGAACACAGTGAATATAGAGAAAATATACAAATACAGTAGGATTATTGAAGGTTTGGATAAGATAGGGAATGAGCGAGATGAAAGGAGGAGATAAGGGATGAGAAGGAAAGGGTAAAAGTAATGGGTGTGGGGAGATAAGTGCGAAACGGAGTTGGGGAATGTAATGGGTGTAAGGGTGGGTAAGGGTAAGGTGTGATTTCTGACAGTGTGACTATTACTTTGTTGAGTAAACAAAAGTTAGTGAAGGTGAGGTGTGGTCTGACCGCCGCGGGAATATTACCACCTTGGTGATTATTTATATACCCGAGTACAAAAGGGCATTAACGGACATGATGATTACTTTTGATAGCCCAGAGAGTTTTGATCTGAAATATTTATGTTTGATGAACTCAAGCGGAGGACATGAGTTGGAGCTCGGTAATTTACTTGTTGATTTATTTTACAGGGATCTGAAATGTAGTTGGGGGGTTTTAGTCTCAGGGGATTTGGACTGACAAGAGTGAATTTACAAGAGTGAACTAAGGTAGGGGACGAGAGCTGGAGCATAGTTGCTGACATGATCTTATTTTACTACGTTAGAAATATAGAGGTGTTGAATTTCAAGGGCATTTGGTCAGATAATAAACAATTTGCACAAATGATCTAGGACAGGGGACAAGAGCTGGCGCTCGGTAATTTGTTTGGATCTTATTTACAGCGTCTGAAATACAGTGGTGTTAAATTTAAGGGAAATTTAATGGGTGATGACAGACTTGTAACAGTAAAGTATGGCGGGGAACAGGAGCTGGAGCTTGGTAACTAAATTATCGTATTTTACTACATCTAAAATACAGGGGTTTTTAAATTTCAGAGAAATTGTTAAGGTATTGACGATGATACGAGAGGGAAGTAAGGTGGGGGACATGAGCTGGAGCTCAGTAACTGACTTGTTCTTATTTACTGTGTCTGAAATACAGAGGGTTTAAATTTCAGGAAAATTGTTCAGGTATTAATCAAATTCAAAATGTTTATTCAGGTAAAGTACATACATACAAGGTGTGATATAAACATTGATGGATTTATAGATAGAGCTAGTACATACAATGCCTAAAGCCACTATTATGCAAAGCGTTTCGGACAGGATTAACGAAGATATGAGAGGGATGTAAGGTAGGAGTCAGGAGCTAGAGTTTCTTAACTGTGTTTTCTTTATTTACTCAGTTAGAAGTATAGCGGGTTTAAATTTCAGGAAAATTGATGGATTATTAACGAAGATGCGAGAGGGAGCTAAGGCTGAGAAATGAGCTGGAGCTCGGTAACTAAATTGTCGTATTGTACTACGTTTGAAATATGAAGGTTTAAAATTTCAGGGAAATTAGTCTGTTAGTAAAGAAGTTACTGGGATTTAGTAAGGCGGGGACAAGAGTTAGAACTTGCTTACTGAATTTATTTGATTTACTACGTCTGAAAAATGCCTGTTTAAAATTTCAGGGGGATTGGACTGTTAGTAAGGATGTTATGAGAGGGGGTTGAGGCGGGGACAGGAGCTGGAACTGATTTACTGATTTTAATTTACTACGTCTGAAATATAACTGTTTAAAATTGAGCTAAAATTGAATAGGTATTAACGAAGATATGAGAGAGGGTTAAGGTGGGGACAGGAGCTAGAACTTGCTTACTGACTCGGTTGATTTACTACGTCTGAAATATGGCTGTTTAAAATTTCAGGGAAATTTAAAGGTTCATATCGAGACTACACTTATAAATGCGGTCTCTAACAAATTTTGGTCTTCAATTGGACTCTTGTCATATTTTGTCTTCATATATACTCTGTCATATCATAAAAGTCATATTTGAACTGGTCTCTGACTAATTTTCTGTCGTTAATTGGACTCTGATTATTTTTGGGTATGAACTGGATTCTGACGAATTTTGGGGCCTAAACTGGACTCTGATGAAATTTGAGCTTAAACTGGTCTCTGACTAATTTTCGGTCTTAAATGGACTCTGAAGAAAATCGGTCCACAAATGGTCTCTGAATAATTTTCGGTCTTTACAGGTGAAACAGCCGTAAATGCATATAAAAACTAAAACTTGCTGTTAAGATGTCTGTTTTCCTTAACAAAACTTCTATGACAATATTCTCTCAAAAAGGTCGTTTTTCCAAATGTCGGTCATACACTCGTAAATAAACTTCTATAATTACACGAACTCTGAAATATTTTGATAAAAAATTAACTTTGAAAAATTTTGAATTTCTCCCATAAGAACTCTTAACAAACTTCTAAAATCTCGGAAATTATTTTCCCCATAAGAAACATTAACAAACTTCTAAGATCGCTTTATCCGAAAATGGTTTTTGAAGACTGTTGACATGGCTCAGGGGTTACCTGAATAACAGAACCGCCTCAGTCCTTTTCAAGGGGGTCAAAAGTAAACTTTGTGCACCCTTTGAGTTGGGTACACCCCAGGGTGGAGTGCTAAGTCCTACACTGTTCAATGTTCTGATGCATAAATTAACAATTGATATTCCCACACTACCTAACGAAGCCGTCAGCTGCTATGCCGATGACATGCATTGTTGCAAATTCCCAAACTAGACTGCAAGCTCTACTTGATTCATTCGCTGCTAAAAGCATTGAATGTGGTCTTGTTATCTCTATAACTAAATCCAGAGTTCTCCATCCCCGAGAGAATACTCGTGTCCCTATAACTTTCAAGGTCAACAACCAGAACATTGAAACGTGTAGGCAGCACAAATACCTTGGAGTTGGTATTAACAGTGACATTGTAAATGATCTACTCTGTAGGTTAAAAGAAAGACTAAAACCATTGAAAACACTTACTGGTAAGAATATTGGTATCAATATTAAATATGCTAGACTATTCTATATGATGTTTGTTAGATCTCTCGTTGATTATAATGCTCTGCACTTAATTAATTCCCCTCCTCTGTGTTGGACAAACTTGAAGTAGTACAGAATGAGGCCATGAGGATAATTCTTGGTGCCCCAAGATGCACAAGAATCATCAACATGCGGGAAGAACTGAAGCTTCCAACCATACTAGAGAGAATCATGCAAGTCAACACCACCTTTTGCCTTAAAGTCATGAGAGACCCTACATCTCCTGCATTGCTCAGAGACAAATTATTTAGTGCTGTTAACACCCTATTGACTGGTGCCGACATACCAACTCACTCCTTTTATGATAAATGGCTGAGCAACAATGCCTACAATCTCATTAAACTTAACATTCCTTTTAAGTGCAATCTACCTGTCTCTGATATTCCTCTTTATCTGTACCCCACCATTCAAGTATCATACACACCTGTCACCAAGAAAGATAATGAGAATCTTGCTCTTCTCAAAGCTGTCACACTTGAAACAATTGCCTCCTCCATCGAGAATTTAAGATCTCACGAGCACTGTGTCTACACCGACGGCTCAGTCCAATCCTCTACTGGACGGACTGCAGCAGCATGTAGGTTTTATAGAAATAATATTTGCACAAAGACTGTCAGTGTCAGGTTAAACAACTGGCTGACCTCCACACAAGCAGAACTAGCAGCATTACACTTAGCTACCAGTACATTAAAAAACATTGGAGGAGGAATAATATTTTGTGATTCAAAGTCTGCTCTTCAAGCAATCGAAAACTTCTCTTGGAAGATCGACAGCAAGAACCTCATACTCCCAATTATAAATGACCTAATTGCTGCACAGAGTAAAGGGTCTCGAATCTCCTTTGTATGGATACCTTCACACATAAATATAACCCATCATAATGAGACAGACATTGCAGCCAAATTAGCGTGTAACAAAGATGAAGTTGAATTAGATCTAGGTATCCCCATCTCTGCTGTCAAAACTGTATTGGTCCAAACACTCAGATCTGATAGGAAAGAAATTACTGACTCCCAACGACCTGAAAGTACTAGTATAAAAAGCTATGATTTGTTCAGATCTGAAACCTATATCTATGGGCAGCACAAAACGTCCACTAGACTGTGCGACACAGTGGTTGCAAGGATCAGGTTGGGTTACCGTTACCTGTGGCAGGTGGCTGCAGGTGACGGATCTCCCAATCCTGAGCACTCCAGTTGCAAACTCTGTGAGCAGGAACTACGGCACGATCTCCCGCACTACATCACTGAATGCCCAGTTATTAGACCTTTCAGACCAGTTGGCATGAGGTACCTGGAGCTTTGCAATTACTTTATTCACTCTCGTATTCTTGAAGATATCCTCACAGTGTACCCAAAATTTGCCAGTGCAGGCTACTAAACATATGGCCCTGTATGACTAACCATCCTGCGAGATGGGGACTTTATTACCACTGCTGCCTTATTCAATCTTGTGTTGATGATATCCTCAAAATGCATCCGGAGTCTGCCAGTGCAGACTGCCATCACATGCCTCTGTATGACTAACCATCCTGTGTGATGGGGATTTTTTAGCATCACTAGTTAGCTTTTTTGACACACTGTACTCCACTTCATATAGTCTAGGGTAGCTGCACTAATGCAGATGTACCTCATGTATTAATAAAAAAAAATCTAAACGGGATTTTTTTCCCCAAAAAAATCCTCTTTAGACTGTATTCCCTACTACTCCCGTAGGGGCACACAAGATGGCCACCCCGTGGGGCTACGCAAGATGGCCACCCCGTGGGCCACACAAGATGGCCACACAAGATGGTCACCCCCGTGGGCCACCCCGTGTGCCACACAAGATGGCCACACAAGATGGTCACCTCCGTGGGCCACACAAGATGGCCACCCCGTGGGGCCACACAATATGGCCACCCGGGGGCACACAAGATGGCCACCCCGGGGCCACACAAGACCCCACCCGTGGGTCACACGAGATGGCCACCCGTGGGTCACACGAGATGGCCACCCCGTGGGTCACACGAGATGGCCACCCCGTGGGCCACACGAGATGGCCACCCCGTGGGCCACAAAAGATGGCCACCCCGTGGGGGCACACAAGATGGCCACCCCGTGGGCCACACAAGATAGCCACCCCGTGGGTCACACGAGATGGCCACCCCGTGGGTCACACGAGATGGCCACCCGTGGGTCACACGAGATGGCCACCCGTGGGTCACACGAGATGGCCACCCCGTGGGTCACACGAGATGGCCACCCCGTGGGCCACACGAGATGGCCACCCCGTGGGCCACACGAGATGGCCACCCCGTGGGCCACACGAGATGGCCACCCGTGGGTCACACGAGATGGCCACCCCGTGGGCCACACGAGATGGCCACCCCGTGGGGCCACACAAGATGGCCACCCGTGGGTCACACGAGATGGCCACCCCGTGGGTCACACGAGATGGCCACCCCGTGGGGTCACACAAGATGGCCACACAAGATGGTCACCCCGTGGGCCACACAAGATGGCCACCCCGTGGGCCACACGAGATGGCCACCCCGTGGGGCCACACAAGATGGCCACCCCGTGGGCCACACAAGATGGCCACCCCGTGGGTCACACGAGATGGCCACCCGTGGGCCACACAAGATGGCCACCCCGTGGGTCACACGAGATGGCCACCCGTGGGTTACACGAGATGGCCACCCGTGGGTCACACGAGATGGCCACCCCGTGGGTCACACGAGATGGCCACCCCGTGGGCCACACAAGATGGCCACCCCGTGGGTCACACGAGATGGCCACCCCGTGGGTCACACGAGATGGCCACCCGTGGGTCACACGAGATGGCCACCCCGTGGGTCACACGAGATGGCCACCCCGTGGGTCACACAAGATGGCCACCCCGTGGGCCACACGAGATGGCCACCCCGTGGGCCACACGAGATGGCCACCCGTGGGCCACACGAGATGGCCACCCCGTGGGGTCACACGAGATGGCCACCCCGTGGGCCACACGAGATGGCCACCCCGTGGGGCCACACGAGATGGCCACCCCCGTGGGTCACACGAGATGGCCACCCCGTGGGTCACACGAGATGACCACCCCGTGGGGTCACACAAGATGGCCACATAAGATGGTCACCCCGTGGGCCACACAAGATGGCCACCCCGTGGGCCACACGAGATGGCCACCCCGTGGGGCCACACAAGATGGCCACCCCGTGGGCCACACAAGATGGCCACCCCGTGGGTCACACGAGATGGCCACCCCGTGGGCCACACAAGATGGCCACCCCGTGGGTCACACGAGATGGCCACCCCGTGGGTTACACGAGATGGCCACCCCGTGGGTCACACGAGATGGCCACCCCGTGGGTCACACGAGATGGCCACCCCGTGGGTCACACGAGATGGCCACCCCGTGGGCCACACAAGATGGCCACCCCGTGGGTCACACGAGATGGCCACCCCGTGGGTCACACGAGATAGCCACCCCGTGGGTCACACGAGATGGCCACCCCGTGGGTCACACGAGATGGCCACCCCGTGGGTCACACGAGATGGCCACCCCGTGGGTCACACGAGATGGCCACCCCGTGGGTCACACGAGATGGCCACCCCGTGGGTCACACGAGATGGCCACCCCGTGGGTCACACGAGATGGCCACCCCGTGGGTCACACGAGATGGCCACCCCGTGGGTCACACGAGATGGCCACCACGTGGGCCACACAAGATGACCACCCCGTGGGCCACCCCTGTGGGCCACGCAAGATGGCCACCCCGTGGGCCACACGAGATGGCCACCCCGTGGGCCACACAAGATGGCCACCCCGTGGGTCACACGAGATGGCCACCCCGTGGGTCACACGAGATGGCCACCCCGTGGGTCACACGAGATGGCCACCCCGTGGGTCACACGAGATGGCCACCACGTGGGCCACACAAGATGACCACCCCGTGGGCCACACAAGATGGCCACCCCTGTGGGCCACACAAGATGGCCACCCCGTGGGTCACACGAGATGGCCACCCCGTGGGTCACACGAGATGGCCACCACGTGGGCCACACAAGATGACCACCCCGTGGGCCACACAAGATGGCCACCCCGTGGGCCACACAAGATAGCCACCCCGTGGGCCACAAAAGATAGCCACCCCGTGGGCCACACAAGATAGCCACCCCGTGGGCTACACAAGATGGCCACCCCGTGGGGCCACACGAGATGGCCACCCCGTGGGTCACACGAGATGACCACCCCGTGGGTCACACAAGATGACCACCCCGTGGGGCCACACAAAATGACCACCCCGTGGGTCACACAAGATGACCACCCCGTGGGTCACACAAGATGACCACCCCGTGGGTCACACAAGATGACCACCCCGTGGGGCCACACAAATGACCACCCCGTGGGTCACACAAGATGACCACCCCGTGGGTCACACAAGATGACCACCCCGTGGGGCCACACAAAATGACCACCCCGTGGGTCACACAAGATGGCCACCCCGTGGGTCACACAAGATGACCACCCCGTGGGCCACACAAGATGGCCACCCCGTGGGTCACACAAGATGGCCACCCCGTGGGTCACACGAGATGGCCACCCCGTAGGTCACACGAGATGGCCACCCCGTGGGTCACACGAGATGGCCACCCCGTGGGCCACACGAGATGGCCACCCCGTGGGTCACACGAGATGGCCACCCCGTGGGCCACACGAGATGGCCACCCCGTGGGCCACACGAGATGGCCACCCCGTGGGCCACACGAGATGGCCACCCCGTGGGTCACACGAGATGGCCACCCCGTGGGCCACACGAGATGGCCACCCCGTGGGGCACACAAGATGGCCACCCCGTGGGTCACACGAGATGGCCACCCCGTGGGTCACACGAGATGACCACCCCGTGGGGTCACACAAGATGGCCACATAAGA
>WNGS01032183.1:0-15501 GCA_020271785.1 Procambarus virginalis
GAGGCACTACACATCAAGGAGTCAACACCAGCAATCAACAGCCAATTAACGCACAACTATATTCTACCTACTTCAAGACTCCGCTCCAATATAGAAACATCAAGAAATATGGGCCAATAGGCCTTCTGCAGTTCTATTGGTACCCAACCTCTACTTCTACAAAACTATACCCCGTTTTCCATGTTCTGTGTTTCACCCCACTATTGTATTACATCACCTCACCCAAATGCAGGTATAAAAGCCAATGTTGTTTCATAAAGCATAAGTTGTGTGTAGATAAACTAAAGTCTTTGAAAATGTAATAAGTTTTATGAAACGCGCTCAAGTGTCGCGTCAGACTAGAAATAAAAATGAATTTTGGAGAATTGATTTTTCATTTACCGTCACCAGTGAAAAGAAACATAAGGAAAATAGAGAAAATTCGTGTTAGAATTATTAATCTTACTTTTTCGGTCATATTTAATAATATATATATATATATATATATATATATATATATATATATATATATATATATATATATATATATATATATATATATATATATATATATATATACCCAGAGCACCCAGAGCCCGACAAGGCGACAACATCGTTCCGCCATCAGCCGACACCATTTCAGACCCATTAACCGTCGGTGAATCTGAGGTCTACAAAGCAGCCCTTTCTTTTCCACCTGGGTCAGCAGGAGGCTTTACAGGGTTAAAACCTCAACACATCAAGCAAATGTTAAATCCTGCGGTTGGTGATGCTGCACAAGATCTTCATATGGAACTAACAAGGTTCGTTAACATGTGCCTGGCTGGTGATATACCTGAGGTCATCAGGCCTCTCTTTTTCGGTGCCTCCCTCTGTGCTCTCAAAAAGAAGGACGATGGAATCAGGCCAATAGCTGTTGGCAACACTCTCCGACGCCTGATTGCCAAGGCTGCTACGAGGGTTGTCAGCCAGCAAGCGGCTGAATTACTGAAACCAATCCAGCTAGGATTTGGAATCCCCCAAGGCTGTGAAGCGACTGCCCATGCAGCACGAGCATACATCACCAACATTTCTGATGAAAAGGCCCTGCTCAAACTGGATTCTAAGAATGCCTTCAACATGGTCAGAAGAGATGCAGTACTTTGTGCCGTACATCGCCATTTCCGGCCCCTCTACCCGTTCATACTATCGTGCTACAGTGGTGAGTCAAAACTGCTCTTTGGTGAACATGAAATCAGATCATGTGAAGGCGTTCAGCAAGGTGATCCTCTTGCTCCCCTTCTTTTCTGCTTAGTCTTAAAAGAAATCACCGAAAGCTTGTCCAGCGAGTTCAACATCTGGTTTTTGGATGATGGCACTATAGCTGGCACCGTAGACGACCTCTTGGCAGACATCAGGAAAATAGGGGAGCAAGAAGTAAGCCTGGGTCTTGTCCTGAACCCTTCCAAGTGTGAAGTAGTCTCCTCCAACCCAGACATCGTAGCTAGAATAAGGTCTGCCTTGCCTGGAGCCCATGTCATTAGGGCCGAGAACAGCACCCTCCTTGGAGCCCCCCTCGGGTCTAATGCCATTGAGGAGATCCTTGACAAGAAAATCGCAGACCTTAGGAGGATGGAAGACAGAATAGGTGACATCGATGCCCACGATGCTTTTTATCTCCTCACCAAATGCCTATCCCTTCCGAGGCTAACCTACTTTCTGAGGTGCGCCCCATCTTACGACAACCGAAAGCTTGAAGAGTATGACCTCTTACTGAAGACCATGCTGGAAAAAGTTGTTAATCTCTCCCTCAACGAGTGCCAGTGGAAACAAGCCACTCTTCCTGTTAGGCTCGGTGGCTTGGGTGTCCGCACCGCCACCCAAATTGCTGTCCCAGCCTTCTTGTCTTCCTCCTCAGCATCAGATGAACTGGTTAAGGAAATTCTACCTGACACCCTCAGTGAGTGATGTAGCGGGGATACAGGACCCCCACTACACGGAATGCAACACGAAATGGGGTGCCATGGCAGACCCAGCACTCAGACCAGCCATGCCGAAAGCCAAGAAACAATCCAGTTGGGACAGCCCCATTGCAGACAAAGAAGCCACAGCTTTGCTGGAGGCAGCAACAACCCCCAGTGATCGTGCACGCCTCACAGCTGTGCAGGCTCCCCATGCAGGGGACTTCCTTTTGGCAGTCCCTATGTCTGCGACAGGCACACGTCTTGATCCGCAGGAGCTCCGTATTGCAGTCGCTCTCCGTCTTGCTGCCCCTATCCACACTGTTCATAGGTGTATTTGCGGCGAGGCAGATGCTGACGAATATGGATTGCATGGCCTGCACTGTGGAAAATCTGGTGGTTGGCACACTAGACACGACGAAGTAAACGACATCATTAAAAGAAGCCTTGCCTCTGCCCAGTGTCCAGCGGAGAGAGAGCCCCGCAACCTTCTGAACCGTGACTCTGTTAGCTTTGCCGGCCGACCAGACGGAATCACACTGCGTCCGTGGAAGGGTGGCAGACAGTTGGCATGGGACTATACTTGCGTATCCACCCTGGCAGCCACATACATCAACCTCTCTGCCGGCACAGCAGGAGCTGCGGCGACACACAGAGAAAGAGATAAGTCAGCCAAGTATAGGCAATTAGATCATCGGTACAACTTCGTTCCAATAGGGTCTGAGACCCTAGGCCCATGGGGAGAGAGTGCAAGAAGGTTTCTAAAGGATCTTGGTTCCAAGCTCATTGACACCACAAGAGACCCTAGAGCGGCAAGTTTTCTCTTTCAGCGCCTCAGTGTCGCGATCCAGAGGGGGAATGCTCGCTGCATCCTCGGTTCCTGCCCAACGTCGGAGGAGTTCGAGGAAATCTACAGCCTCTAGGAAGCAAACTATTTTTGTGTCCTCTTAATGCTCATTTTTTGTATACAATCAGATATGTAACTGTATAACCTTGCTTAATAAAGTGTACACCATAAAAAAGGGGGGTGGTAGGAGAAGCGAACACCCTCATGTATTCAGAGTTAAATGGCAAGTTTTTCCCTGAATGCTCTGTGTTCCCTTCTCTGAGGCTGTGGGTCCCTATAATTGCACCAGAGGTGGTACCCCCCTATATATATATATATATATATATATATATATATATATATATATATATATATATATATATATATATATATATATATATATATATATATATATAACTGCCACTTAACTCCTTATGATGTTTATCCTCCGTGAGTCTACCAGATACTGACTAAATTCCCAAGAGGAGACTCACTTCTCGCTTCCTCACAACATATCGAATAACAATTTTTTGATAATATTTATTTTGCTTAAATGAAGCCATATAATGGGAATAAGGTAATCATTAATTAACTAAATTAAAGAATGATCAGATTTACATGCATAAACAGAGGTAATGTAGTTTAATATAATACAGTTATATATTTATAAAAATAAAGAGGAAATTGCTGGCAACTGCCCAACATAGCAGGAAGTAAAGGTTTCTCACGGTGTTGCCAACTAGGTGATCAACTAAAACGGTTTCTCACGGTGTTGCCAACTAGATGATCATTACAAAATATAACCTTCTCACGGTAAGGCCAACTAGATGATCATTACAAAAAATATAACGGTTTCTCACGGGGTGGTCAACTAGATGATCATTACCAAAAATACAACATACAAGTAATGATATAATATATAAGCACATGCAAATAATGATATAATTTATAAGTACATACAAGTAATGATATAATATATAAGCACATGCAAATAATGATATAATTTATAAGCACATACAAGTAATGATATAATATATAAGCACATACAAGTAATGATGCATGGAACAAGTAAATTATTTAAAATTTATATACGTATCCAGTAGGGGTACGTAACAATAGCCCCAGGATGGTTACTGCAAGATTCATGGACTCTTAATGCTCCCTTAAGGACGTTGGTTGCTTCACATTCCAGGAGATAGTAAAATAGTGGCATTTCTGTGCTTGTTTGCCAGACGATGTATTTCCTCTGTGGTGTTCACCAATATCCCAGTTGCATCTGTAACCTAAACGTAGTCTATTTAACCGAACTGCTATTTCCCTGTGGATTCCGTTTAGCATATTTAACCTTCTAACTTGGTGGCCTGAAGATACCATATTGCAGAGGGTAAACCTTCTGCTACTCTCTGGTGAAGATGGGCTTTGTTGAGGTGTGAGAGATTTTTGATGATGGTGTTTTTATGTACTCTAGGCTGGGTTGGATTGTTTAATGTATCACTGGATGTCGGAAATACAACACACATAATAACATAAGTTACTCCAATAAAGAAAAAGAGAACGGGTATTCCGTGACGTCATTCAACAAGACGTATATTATATATTTCATCTCTTTTTTAAACAACAGTCTAGTGTTTAAACTTAATAAAAAGTGTTCACTACGACTGAATGTAAATTCCAACAACTAGAAGTACAACTAAACTCCCTTGCTACTGTTAAATAAAATCAGAAATAGAACCAAAATATTTGCTAGGGCATCGTCACTACACAGCAACTTGTAAACACAGGAAGGAAACTCTCCCTCACGAATTTTATAACACATTAGGTTCTTTCTCAGAGCTTCGACACAGGACTCTCTACGATCCGCCCAACCAAAGATCTCATAAGCAAAGGGAAGAACAGATTTCGGTATTTCTATTGCATTTAATATTGGCCATTATTACTGTAGGAAATATTGTTAAGATATGGGATTAAATCTCTAAACACAGTGAGTTTACTCAGCTCTACACACACATATTCCATGACATACCTGTACTTATATGTTTAGGGAACCTTTATTAATTCTTTACATCCCAAACAGGTAATTGTGAGGGAAGTTAGTGAAGCAGGAAGTTGGCTTCCAACATAATTAAGGAAATTGCTACCACTAGCTCTATATATCAAGCCTTGCAGGCCCCCAGACAGCCGCCATTACTTAGCACTCAGAGGCACAGGGCCCACACCCAATTCTGATTCTACAATTATACAGCCTTAGCAGGACCCACCAACATGAACAGCTAAGGCCCTTTTGTGTTCATACTGTTGACATAGTATTAGTAGTTATTAATTTAATTTGCTGTAGTATAAGTACAGGAGATTAGACCACCATATGTGGTATGATTAATAATTATAATTATAACAATAAGTTAAACAATTTGTGGTTTATGAAGGAGCCACCTCAAAGTGGTTCAAGCTACGGATTGTCCCTCCCATTGTGTGAGAAGTTCTAGCAGCTGAATCAGAACATACAGTCCACTTACTTACTAACTAACTTACTGCTAAGAAAATAATTAAATCAAAATAATATAATATTAAAGTCAATTTAAAAATAAATAAATATTTGACTATTCACAGAATAAAAACAACTAAAATTTGTTACGATTTTCCCACATAAATTATTGTCCTTCAAACTGGATACAAGATCCTTATTAGGATCTATATAAACATTAGTGCAATATTTACACAATATTTACATATAGCTTATATTTTTATAAATATATTTACATATATTTACATATTTACTTATATACATTAATTATAGCAGGAAGACACTGCTATACAGTTAACATTTTTCTTGCCTAAATTTTTTAATCTTGGCTAATAATGAACAGAACTTACAACGAGCACTATTATTGTTCTGAGGCCTGTACCAAAAGAACAATCGTGTTTTTTCATTACAAGAGGTTGATAAGAGGCAAATTTACCCATAAATGTATATGATTTTTATAATTTTAAGTGTTTACATAATATTGCACCATTACTGTAACAATTACTGCATGACACATTATTTACAACTAATTCTTGCACAAGGGTAGGACATTTTAGGCTGGTGTTGTACAGCAACCTAGTCTAATTTATTGTGCTAACCTGGTGTAAGGGAAAGAACTTACACTTGTCTAGAGTTGAACATATATTACAACCTAGCAAGCACATATTTTTATGCAGTACTCCTGACAACCCGAGTTGTGTTGTCTACATAATATTACCATAACTATAGTAATAATTTAACTATAACCTTTTCACCCTTGAGTGTTAATCTGTGTCTCTGTACCAACTAAGAGTGATATTGAGGGGCTAACTTGAAGTAAATCCAGCATAGACACAAGGTTACCACTCAAATTATAGTGTGTGTAGTAAAAGTGTTATTGTATTATTGTACCCGGATGGATGCTCGCTTGACTGTTTTGTTTGGATGCTCGCTTGACTGTTTTGTTGTTGTCAGACCAGCTGTGTCGTGCCTGTGTACAGGTTAGTTTATGTTCACTCCTAGTTAATTTCTATTTGTTCTAGTGTTAGTCATGTGTACTTTGCTTATTATATTATATATCTTAAGCACTGTTAGTCTTATAAGTTTTGTATAATATATGGCTTGTGTATTGCAGGATGTAACTGTACTGTAATTATTTGTTCAATAAAGCCACATGTCTGGCAATGCTTCTCCTTTACCTCAATTTATTGAACAAATAATTCAGCCAGTGAACATGGAACGGTTACTACGGCCCGAGCGGCTTGCTACTGACCCGAACGCCACCAACGCCGCTCAAGAATGGCGTCACTGGCTCAAGACGTTCCAAAACTTCACTCTTGCAGTAGAAGAAAATACTCCCACCGTGGACAAGCTGTGTCTCTTAATAAACTACGTTGCTCCACGTGTGTTCGACTACATAACTGACTGCACTACGTATGATGCTGCTGAAAAATCCCTAACAGAACTGTTTGTGAAGCCCAAGAATGAAGTATTCGCAAGGTATGTGCTTGCAACACGACGCCAAGAACCCGGTGAGTCACTTGACCAGTTTCTTCAGGCTTTAAAGTTATTAGCTAAAGATTGCCAGTTCAAAGCAGCGAATGCTGTAGAAGCCAGTGATAACTATGTGAGAGATGCTTTCATTAATGGGCTAGGTTCTGCCACAATAAGGCAGCGCTTACTTGAAAATAAAACTTTAGACTTACAGTCAGCCTTTGACCAGGCTCACACTCTAGAAACGGCACATAAACTTTCTGCCTCTTATGCTCAGCCAGGGGCTACAAACGCTGCCATGGCACTCTCATTAGACCTGGAGGACTTAGGAGGACAAGAAAGTGTAGAAGAAAAAGTTGACACAGTTTCTGCAGCTACAACTAGTGGTTTAAAGTGCTTCTTTTGTGGTTACACTCGACATCCTCGCAGTCGATGTCCGGCTAGAGAGGCTCTGTGTATGAATTGCAAGAAAAAGGGTCATTATGCTAAGGTCTGCCGATCTCTGAAACAGACTAATAGTGCTTCAAACACCCAACATTCCGCTGCTATGCTTGCTACTTTAGCTGGGACTTCGCCCTCATGCCTCAATAAATTAGTGCTTAGCTCTAAGATCAATGGTATTCCAGTCAGTGCACTGATTGACACTGGTAGCTCTGAGAACTTTATTCATAAGAATATTGCCGAGCAGAGTGGGTTACTCGTCTATCCTGACAATGGGGCAGTTTCTATGGCAACTGTATCGTTCTCTTCAAAATTCCTGGGTCAGTGTTCTGTAGACTTAGAATTACAAGGAGAAACTTACCATGGTGTGAATCTCAAAGTGTTACCCGATTTGTGTGCTGATGTGATTTTAGGTCATAACTTTTTGCAAAATCATTCTGTGCTTGAGATGGCTTTTGGAGGAGATAGACCTCCTCTTAGAATATGTGGATTAGCTGCCGTCAAAGTTCCGGCTCCATCTCTCTTCAGTAATTTAGCACCAGACTGCAAGCCGATTGCTGTAAAATCCAGACGCTATTCTGAGGCTGACAAGTTGTTTATTAAATCTGAGACCGCTCGGATGCTACGTGAAGAGATAATTAGACCCAGTCATTTCCATGGAGAGCCCAGGTATTAGTAACTAAAGGAGAACATCACAAGAAAAGAATGGTTGTAGATTATTCACAAACAATCAATCGATTCACGGGGCTGGATGCCTACCCCTTACCACACATAGATGAGATTGTGAATAATGTTGCTAGATTTAAAGTATACAGCACGCTAGACTTGAGAAGTGCTTACCATCAAGTGGATTTAACAGAGGAAGAAAAACCCTATACAGCCTTTGAAGCTTGTGGGAAGCTTTTTGAATTTAATCGTATCCCTTTTGGGGTCACTAATGGAGTGGCTAGTTTTCAAAGGGTAATTGATGGCATCCTTGAGAAAGAAGGAGTGGAGGGTACCTTCGCTTACGTTGATGATGTCTGTGTGTGTGGAGATTCTGAGGAAGACCATGATAAAAATCTGAAACATTTTATGGACGTTGCGAGAAGGTATAACCTGACCCTGAATCTTGAAAAGTGTAGTTTTCGACTCAGGTCTATAAAGCTGTTGGGATATCTTATACAAGAAGGAGAAATTAGACCTGACCCGGAACGCCTCGAGCCACTGTTAAAACTTCCACTACCAAGTAACACAGGTTCTTTACGCAGAACAATGGGAATGCTTGCACATTACTCTCGTTGGGTGCTGAGTTTTTCTGAGAAGATCCGTCCTCTCTCTCATGCCAATGATTTTCCCTTATCTGCTGCTGCTGCGAAAGCTTTTGAAGGATTGAAACAAGACATTGCTGAGGCAGTGGTTCAAGCAATCGACCCAACAACTCCTTTCACTGTGGAAACCGATGCATCAGATCATGCTATTGCCGCTACCCTAACCCAGAATGAACAACCAGTAGCTTTCTTCTCCTGAACACTTTCAAATAGTGAACAAAGGCACTCATCAGTGGAGAAGGAAGCGTATGCCATTGTGGAAGCCCTAAGGAAGTGGCGACACTATCTTATTGGTCGCCATTTTCGGCTTGTGACTGACCAGCGCAGTGTCGCTTTTATGTTTAACTCTAACTCAGCTGGTAAGATTAAAAATGATAAAATTGCTAGATGGCGAGTCGAACTCTCCTGTTAGTTAGTTTTAGTTCATTTATTATGCACCCCATACCCATCTTGTGGGCGGTAGTGGAAAGGGTTACAGAGGCACATAATGGGCTCAGGGACTGAACCCCACAATTCATTTAGCTAAGCAAGTTACAATCTTGATGAGCTAGTTACAAAATTCAATATAAGTCGTCACATCAACAATGGGTTCGAGATCGACCTCAAATACAGGTTCTAAATTAAGCAACTGACGTATGTGGAGAGCTAGTGTCAAAATTTATATGTTTGTCCTGCACACCGCCTCCCATCCAGTGGGCAGCGGTGGATAGGTTACAATCACTCAGTTACTACCTACAGTTAGCAAACTGGGGATATTTGGCTAAAATTTCTGGTAGCAGATCATTTTGAATGAAATATTTACACATCGCTGGAACATTGGTTATAGAATTGTCTCTAAATTCACGTATCTTTTCGCACTCCATCACATAGTGACGGAGGGTGTGCGAATAATTTTGTTGACACAGTTTACATTTGGTCAGATCTACATCGGCAGATAATGAGAATTCCCAGAGATACTTGTAACCGAGTCTAAGCCGAGCAGCAGTAACATCTAGAAGTCTGCTGATTTTATTGGATGATCCATAGATGTGTGGCTCCTCTTGCATGATAGTATGATGATAGATGGAATTACTAGTGTCAATTTCACTTTGCCTCAGATCTACAAGATCTTGTTGAAGTTCTCGGTGTACTGCTGCTCTCAGATTGCTCATTGACAATCCAAGGTTACACTCAACGGCTCCTTTAAAGGCAGATTCTTTGGCTAACTTATCAGCTCTATCATGCATTCGGAGGCCAACATGAGATGGAGACCACATGAAATGTACTCTGTTACCATCCTTAATAATTTTGTTGTATTTGTGTCTAGCTTCTCCTGTTACCACTATGACATTGTATATCGCCCAGGTAAAAAGAACATACCAGCTGATGCATTCTCACGTGTATGTGGTGCCACCAGTATGGATGAATTAAAGGAATTGCATGACAATTCCAGGGTGACAATCTGTGTCACCCTGGAGTGTCTCGTATGGCTCATTTTGTCCGATGTCGAAATCTGCCTTATTCTGTGGAAGAAGTGAAGATGACTAATTCTTGCTCTGCATGCTCTGAACTTAAACCTCGGTTTTGCAAGTTTGACTCTGGGCATTTGATTAAAGCTACTCAGCCATTTGAAAGACTCAACATAGATTTTAAAGGACCACTTCCATCACATTCAAGGAATATATATATCTTTACTGTTGTAGATGAATTCTCTAGATTCCCTTTTGCATTCCCTTGTTCAGATATGACTACTGGTACAGTAACTCAGTGCCTGGTGCAGTTGTTTGCAATCTTTGGTATGCCTGCATATATACACTCTGATAGGGGAACTTCGTTTATGTCGGAGGAGTTGAAAGATTTTCTACTAAAAAAAAGGGGTAGCAACTAGCCGTACGACTCCTTACAACCCTAGAGGAAATGGCCAGGCTGAGAAGTACAATGGGATTATTTGGAAGACAGTGCTGCTAGCTCTTAGGACGAGAGGCTTAGATGTATCCCAATGGGAAGTAGTTCTTCCTGATGCACTCCACTCTATTCGATCACTGTTGTGTACCTCTACAAATTGTACACCACATGAACGATTCTTCCAGCGTACAAGAAGATGAACTTCAGAGCGAGCACTACATACGTGGCTTGCTTGCAGAGGCCCTGTCCTCCTAAAACGTCAGGTGCGGCAAAGTAAAAATGATCCTCTAGATGATGAGGTTGAGGTCGTAGATGTGAATCCGGAATATGCCCATGTCAAGTTCTCGGATGGCAGGATTACTACTGTATCATTAAGACACCTCGCACCCATGGCCACAGAGGGCTGCGAGAGTTTGGACCCCAATCTCAACATTCAACAGCAACACCCAGCGATTGTGAAAGATGGGGTAAACCCCAACCCGCCTCATCCTGAACGGCCTCATCCTGAACTACCTCATCCTGAACTACCTCATCCTGGACTACTTCGTTCCGAACCACCTAACCTAGAAACACCTAATTGGAAACCTTTCTCTGATGTAACACTCCCTCGAGAAGGTGGTATGCAGAAACCGACTGGAACACTAGAGGCATCAACTTTGCAGGAGTCCCTTCGACGATCTGGAAGGACGCGCAGTACCCCTACTCATCTTCGGGACTATGTTACTTAAAGCTAGAGGGGGTGAATGTAGTAAAAGTGTTATTGTATTATTGTACCCGGATGGATGCTCGCTTGACTGTTTTGTTTGGATGCTCGCTTGACTGTTTTGTTGTCAAACCAGCTGTGTCGTGCCTGTGTACAGGTTAGTTTGTGTTCACTCCTAGTTAATTTCTATTTGTTCTAGCGTTAGTCATGTGTACTTTGCTTGTTATATTATATATCTTAAGCACTGTTAGTCTTTATAAGTTTTGTATAATATATGGCTTGTGTATTGCAGGATGTAACTGTACTGTAATTATTTGTTCAATAAAGCCACATGTCTGGCAATGCTTCTCCTTTACCTCATGCACCAAATATTGAGTTCGATTCTATTAGGAGGCCATTTATGAACTTAACTTTATTTCTTGAATTTGGTTTTAGACCTTGTATATTTGCAAATATGAATGATTTCCCATATTGCGTGTCACTTCTTGTGGGCTTTGGTAGTTCGATCTCCCCCCTCGCCACCCAGGTCCAGGGTGTGTTGTTTTGGTAGTGTATCATCCAGTTTTGATATTAGTACGGGTTATTGGTAGTAGAATTATTGGACTTAATTAATTGAGTGCATTAATATTTTCTTTAGTTCTTATTAATTATAGAATCATAACTTAACAATTTTTATAGTTAATAATCATTAGATTTGTTGGGATTGAGTACTACAGATGTTGGAGGTAGCATGTTTGGAGCAGATGCTCTTTTGTTTATGATCTTGTTAACAATATTCATGTACCGGATAATGGTTTTGTTGTTGTTACTGGCGGAGAATAAAACCATGAGGACGAAGATTGTTTCTCTGACCACAATTATAACAGTGGCGACGAGGATTAAACATCTCCGGCAGAGAGCTTGGGTACGAGACGTGGTGTGAGGATCAAGAGAGAGCAGGGTATGTCGTGTGGACGAGTGGACGCTTCGCATACCCAAGTTGAGTGTGCTACCACCGTGACAATGACTACGCCGCTCATGTCAATGGAGCCGTTAAACACTGCCAAGATCTCATTGGACCTGTGGCTCAGCCTGCTGGAAGCACACTTTCAGTGCCGGGAGATTAAGGAGGACGCCAACAAGAAAGCGGTACTCTTAGTTTCACTGGGCTCTGAAGCATATAGTGTTCTCGGAAATTTGTGTGCACCAGAGCTGCCACACACGAAGACCTATGTAGACCTGATTGCTCTGCTTAAACGTCAGTATGTGGTGAAACCGTCATATCACAGGAGTTTGATGGATTTCCAGAAGAGGACGAAAATGCAGCAGGAATCAGTACAGGATTTATTTGCGGATTTGAAGGCTTTGGCTAACCTCTGCAACTTCGGAGCACAGTTGGACGGTAGGGTTAGGGACCAGTTGTTCATGGCAGTGGAAAAGGAGAATTATTTCCCTAACCTGGTGGCAGAAAATTTGGATCTACAATCGATGACTTCATGGACAGTGCTCGAGAAGATATTGAACCTGGAAAGGGCTTTTGGAAGTAAGACTTCTACTCAGGAAATTATGGTCGTACAGGGCCAGACCAGATGCAAACACTGTGGATACAGGCACATAAGTAGCAAGTGCAAGTTTCGTGCATATATATGCAACTTTTGTAACAAGGAGGGACACTTGCAGAGAGTGTGTAGGGAATTTCTGAACAGGAACAACAAGGCCTGGGAGAGGAGACGACCAGGTAATGCAGGAAGAAGAGGTAGTGGTACTGTAGTCAAGGCGGTAGAGGAAGGTAAACCGTCTGAAGAAGCTGCAGGTGAGGAAAACCGACTATATTCGGTGAAAGAAAAGGTATGTTCAGTGAAGTCACAAGTGGTGAATTTTGTAATTAATGGGAAGTTAGTTCCCTTGGAACTGGACACTGGTGCGGCAGTGTCAACATTGTCTAGAGATTGGGCAGATACCTTGCAATTGAATGTAAAACCAGGTAAAAAATTTTAAGTGCTTATGATAATGTACCGATTAAGGTCTATGGCAAGGTGTCGGCAAAAGTAGGTTATAATGGAAAAGAAATTGTCCAGGATTTTTATGTAGTGGATTCACATAATCCTAGCCTATGTGGTAAGGATCTCATGGAAAAAGTGGGAATTTTCTTGGCGGGCCTAGATGAATTGTCGATAGTTAAAACAATTAAAAGTGCCGAACAAATGTTAGATAAATATTCAGTGGAGGCAGATAAGCCAATTAATAGCATGGTTGCAAAAATTCACCTGAAAAGTGGGGCTTCACCTAAATTTTTCAAGGCAAGAACAGTGCCGTTTCATTACAAGCAATTGGTAGAATCAGCCCTGGAAAAGCATGTGGCAGAAGGCATCTTAGAGCCAATTACACATAGTGAGTGGGCAGCCCCAATTGTACCAGTGTTGAAGGCAGATAGGAAATCCTTGAGAATCTGTGCAGACTTCAAGGAACTGAACAACCGCATACACTGTGAGAAGTATCCTTTACCTAAGATAGATGAGTTATTGTCAGTGGTCTGCAAGGGAGCAATTTTTTCTAAGATTGACCTGAAGGATGCTTACTTGCAAATTCCTGTAGAGGAGGAGAGCCAGAAATTGTTAGTGATTAATACCCACAAGGGGTTATTTAAGTATAAAAGACTTCCTTTTGGACTCTCCTCGTCTCCAGCAATTTTTCAGAGATTCATGTCCCAGTTGTTAGTTAACATTGAAGGTGTGGCTAGTTTTTAGATGACATTATTGTATGTGGAGAGAATGAGGAAGTGCATGATGCTAGATTAGAACAAGTTTTGAATCTTTTGCAAAAGCACAATGTGAAGATTAATAAGGGAAAAACACGTTGAAGACCAAGGCCATTGAATACCTGGGGTACCATATTTCAGGTAAGGGCTTTACTCCTTCTCACAAAAATGTAGCTGCTATAATAGATGCCCCAGCCCCAACATCAGTTGGGGAAGTACAGTCTTTTGTTGGGATGGTTACATATTTTTGTAAGTTTGTGAAGAACTTTTCAACAAAATTAGCACCCTTGTATGAATTGTTGAAAAAAGGGGCTAGATTTAAGTGGGCAGCAGAGAGGAAAATGCATTCAGAATATTAAGCAGGAATTGATCAATTCTCCAGTGCTCACTAATTTTACAGGTAGACTCCCATTAAAACTGGAGGTAGATGCTTCCCCAGTAGGAGTGGGTTGTGTATTATTACAGGAAGTAGATGGTCAGGATAAAGTAGTATATTTTGCTAGCAAGAAATTATCTCCTGCGGAACAGAATTATTCTCAGTTAGATAAAGAAGCTTTAGCTTTGGTATATGCTGTAAAGAAACTGAGGTATTTTCTGCTGGGGAGGAAATTTCTTGCTAGAACAGATCATAAACCCCTGCTAGGATTGTTTGGCAGAGGTAAGCAATTCCAGTTAATGCCAATGCTAGAATTCAAAGATGGGCATTACTACTCTCACAGTTTGAGTATGATTTAGAGTTTAAGCCAGGCAAGGATAATGTAGTAGCTGATGCATTAAGTAGATTGCCTGTGACAGAAGAATTAAATTCCAGTATTCCAGTGGAGTATGTTAACCTGGTGGAATCTATGTCTTTTGAGGATATTTCATTCCAGACTATTAGGAAGGCAACTGGTAGAGATCCCAAATTAAGTCTGTTGTTGAAATATGTCAAATATGGTTGGAATGATAATTTGTTATTGTCAGAGTATGCTGCAGTGAAGGCTGACCTTAGTATTCACCAGGATGTACTTTTGTATAGGAATAGAGTGGTGGTGCCTGGGGAACTGAGATGTAAGATTTTGGAACAGCTGCATGTAGGCCATAATGGCATAAATGCTATGAAAGCAGAAGCTAGAAGTTGGGTTTGGTGGCCAAAATAGACCAGGATATTGCTGAGGTAACAAAAATTGTCATATTTGCTTTAAGAATTATCAGAAACCCCAGGCCCCAGTACTTTCTTGGCCATGCACTGGAAAACCCTGGTCTAGACTTCATGTAGATTATGCGGGACCTATGGATAATAAATATTACCTAGTGGTGGTGGATTCATACACCAAATTTCTGGATGTGCATGTGTGTAATTCCACCACATCATCTGTACTTGTGAATTACTAAGGAAAACATTTTGTAATTTTGGATTGCCAGACATAATTGTCTCAGACAATGCTCCTTATTTTGTTTCTGTGGAAATGGATTTTTTTTAGAAAAATGGTATTAAACATGTAAACACTGCCCCCTATAATCCTTCTTCAAATGGTCTAGCAGAGAGAGCAGTGAGATCCTTGAAAAGGGTTAAAGCGGTTTACGGAGGTACTATTAATACAAGCTTTGTAGATTTTTATATAATCAAAGAAAACTGTTCATTCTACTACTGGTAAATCTCCTTCTGAATTACTGTTTAATAGACACTTTAAAGTGCACATGGAAG
>WNGS01032197.1:0-11362 GCA_020271785.1 Procambarus virginalis
TGGTGTACTAACAAGGGCTGGCTGGTGTACTAACAAGGGCTGGCTGGGTGTACTAACAAGGGGTGGCTGGTGTACTAACAAGGGCTGGCTGGTGTACTACAAGGACTGGCTGGTGTACTAACAAGGGCAGGCTGGTGTACTAACAAGGGCTGGCTGGTGTACTAACAAGGGCTGGCTGGTGTACTAACAAGGGCTGGCTGGTGTACTAACAGGGCAGGCTGGTGTACTAACAAGGGCTGGCTGGGTGTACTAACAAGGGCTGGCTGGTGTACTAACAAGGGGTGGCTGGTGTACTACAAGGGCTGGCTGGTGTACTAACAAGGGCAGGCAGGTGTACTACAAGGCTGGCTGGTGTACTAACAAGGGCTGGCAGGTGTACTAACAAGGGCTGGCATGTGTACTAACAAGGGCAGGCTGGTGTACTAACAAGGCTGGCTGGTGTACTAACAAGGACTGGCTGGTGTACTAACAAGGCTGCCTGGTGTACTAACGGACTGGCTGGTGTACTAACAAGGGCTGGCAGGTGTACTAACAAGGGCTGGCAGGTGTACTAACAAGGGCAGGTTGTGTACTAACAAGGGCTGGCTGGTGTACTAACAAGGACTGGCTGGTGTACTAACAAGGGCTGGCTGGTGTACTAACAAGGGCAGGCAGGTGTACTAACAGGGCTGGCTGGTGTACTAACAAGGGCTGGCTGGTGTACTAACAAGGCTGGCTGGTGTACTAACAAGGACTGGCTGGTGTACTAACAAGGGCTGGCAGGTGTACTAACAAGGCTGGCAGGTGTACTAACAAGGGCAGGCTGGTTACTACTAACAAGGCTGGCTGGTGTACTAACAAGGACTGGCTGGTGTACTAACAAGGGCAGGCTGGTGTACTAACAAGGGCTGGCTGGTGTACTAACAAGGGCTGGCTGGTGTACTAACAAGGGCTGGCTGGTGTACTAACAAGGGCTGGCTGGTGTACTAACAAGGGCTGGCTGGTGTACTAACAAGGGCTGGCAGGTGTACTAACAAGGACTGGCTGGTGTACTAACAAGGGCTGGCTGGTGTACTAACAAGGGCTGGCTGGTGTACTAACAAGGGCTGGTAGGTGTACTAACAAGGGCTGGCTGGTGTACTAACAAGGGCTGGCTGGTGTACTAACAAGGACTGGCTGGTGTACTAACAAGGGCTGGCTGGTGTACTAACAAGGGCTGGCAGGTGTACTAACAAGGGCAGGCAGGTGTACTAACAAGGCAGGCAGGTGTACTAACAAGGGCTGGCTGGTGTACTAACAAGGGCAGGCTGGTGTACTAACAAGGGCTGGCTGGTGTACTAACAAGGGCTGGTAGGTGTACTAACAAGGGCAGGCAGGTGTACTAACAAGGGCAGGTAGGTGTACTAACAAGGGCTGGCAGTATACTCCACACACCAGTCAGGTGTACTCCACACACCAGTCAGGTATATTCCACACACCAGTCAGGTATACTCCACACACCAGTCAGATATACTCCACACACCAGTCAGGTATACTCCACACACCAGTCAGGTATACTCCACACACCAGTCAGGTGTACTCCACACACCAGTCAGGTATACTCCACACACCAGTCAGGTATATTCCACACACCAGTCAGGTATACTCCACACACCAGTCAAGTATACTCCACACACCAGTCAGGTATACTCCACACACCAGTCAGGTATACTCCACACACCAGAGACAGGTATACTCCATACACTAGAGACAGGTATACTCCACACACCAGTCAGGTATACTCCACATACCAGAGACAGGTATACTCCATACACTAGAGACAGGTATACTCCACACACCACAGACAGGTATACTCCATACACCAGACAGGTATACTCCAGACACCAGAGACAGGTATACTCCACACACCAGTCAGGTATACTCCACACACCAGACAGGTATACTCCACATACCAGAGACAGGTATACTCCACACACCAGACAGGTATACTCCACACACCAGTCAGGTATACTCCCACATACCAGACAGGTATACTCCACAAACCAGAGACAGGTATACGCCACACACCAGAGACAGGTATACTCCACACGCAGAGACAGGTATACTCCACACACCAGAGAAAGGTATACTCCATACACCAGACAGGTATACTCCACAACCAGAGACAGGTATACTCCACACACCAGAGTCAGGTATACTCCCACACACCAGTCAGGTATACTCCCACACACACCACAGTCAGGTATACTCCCACACACCAGACAGGTATACTCCACAAACCAGAGACAGGTATACTCCACACAGCAGAGACAGGTATACTCCACACACCAGTCAGGTATACTCCCACACACCAGTCAGGTATACTCCCACACACACACAGTCAGGTATACTCCACACATCACAGTCAGGTATACTCCCACACACACCACAGTCAGGTATACTCCCACACACATCACAGTCAGGTATACTCCCACACACATCACAGTCAGGTATACTCCCACACACACCACAGTCAGGTATACTCCCACACACACCATAGTCAGGTATACTCCCACACACATCACAGTCAGGTATACTCCCACACACACCACAGTCAGGTATACTCCCACACACATCACAGTCTATACTCCCACACACCACCACAGTCAGGTATACTCCCACACACACCACAGTCAGGTATACTCCCACACCCACAGTCAGGTATACTCCCACACACATCACAGTCAGGTATACTCCCACACACCCACAGTCAGGTATACTCCCACACACACATCACAGTCAGGTATACTCCCACACACCAGTCAGGTATACTCCCACACACACCACAGTCAGGTATACTCCCACACACCAGTCAGGTATACTCCCACACACACCACAGTCAGGTATACTCCCACACACATCACAGTCAGGTATACTCCCACACACATCACAGTCAGGTATACTTCCACACACATCACAGTCAGGTATACTCCCACACACATCACAGTCAGGTATACTCCCACACACACCACAGTCAGGTATACTCCCACACACACCACAGTCAGGTATACTCCCACACACCACAGTCAGGTATACTCCCACACACACCACAGTCAGGTATACTCACACACACACCAGTCAGGTATACTCCCACACACATCACAGTCAGGTATACTCCCACACACATCACAGTCAGGTATACTCCCACACACATCACAGTCAGGTATACTCCCACACACATCACAGTCAGGTATACTCCCACACACATCACAGTCAGGTATACTCCCACACACATCACAGTCAGGTATACTCCCACACACATCACAGTCAGGTATACTCCCACACACACCACAGTCAGGTATACTCCCACACACACCACAGTCAGGTATACTCCCACACACCACAGTCAGGTATACTCCCACACACACACCACAGTCAGGTATACTCACACACACACCAGTCAGGTATACTCCCACACACATCACAGTCAGGTATACTCCCACACACATCACAGTCAGGTATACTCCCCACACACACCACAGTCAGGTATACTCCCACACACATCACAGTCAGGTATACTCCCACACACCACAGTCAGGTATACTCCCACACACACCATAATCAGGTATACTCCCACACACACCACAGTCAGGTATACTCCCTCACACCACAGTCAGGTATACTCCCACACAGCACTTAAAGCTGAAGATATAGCTCCTCTACACAAGGGGGGTAGAAAATCCTTGGCAAAAAATTATAGGCCAGTTGCACTAACATCACACATAATAAAAGTGTTTGAAAGAGTGATCAGGAATCAAATTTCTAGTTGTATGGAAAACAATGAGTTGTACAACCCAGGACAACATGGATTTAGAGCGGGAAGATCCTGTCTGTCACAGTTACTCACCACTATGACAAAATCACAGAAGCCCTAGAAGAAAAGCAAAATGCAGATGTTGTATACACAGACTTTGCAAAGGCGTTCGACAAATGTGACCATGGGGTGATAGCTCACAAATGAGGTCAATGGGAATAACTGGAAAAGTAGGACGCTGGATACTCAATTTCCTGTCGAACAGAACACAAAGAGTAACAGTCAATCAATAAAATCGAGTCCAAGCGATGTTAAAAGCTCTGTACCTCAAGGTACAGTCCTTGCACCGCTGCTGTTCCTTATTCTCATATCAGATTTAGACAAAATAACATCACAGCTTCGTATCATCCTTCGCACATGACACAAAAATCAGCATGAAAATTACCTCTGCTGAAGACATTGAAAAACTACAAGCAGATGTCAACAAAGTTTTCGATTGGGCAGCAGAAAATAACATGATGTTTAACAGTGATAAATTTCAGGTACTCAGGTACGGCAAAAATGAGGATCTGAAACATAATACAGGGTACGAAACACAACCGAATCTTCCCATAGTAGGAAAACAGCATGTCAAGGATTTGGGAATAATGATGTCCGACGATCTAACGTTCAGGGAGCATAACCAAGCAAATATTGCGTCAGCCAGAAAAATGATCGGATGAATTACGAGAACTTTCAAATCCAGGGATCCCATCACAATGGTTGTACTCTTCAAGTCACTTGTGTTGTCCCGTCTCGAGTACTGCTCAGTACTCACTTCCCCCTTCAGAGCAGGAGAGATTGCTGAAATAGAGGGAATACAGAGAACATATACGGCACGCATAGACGAGATAAAACACCTAAATTATTGGGATCGTCTCAAAGCTCTCCAAATGTACTCTCTAGAAAGGAGACGAGAGAGATACCAAATAATATTACATGGAAAATTTGGAGGGACAGGTCCCAAATCTACACAGTAAAATAACAACATACTGGAGTGAACGATATGGAAGAAAATGCAAGATTGATCCAGTGAAGAGCAGAGGTGCCATAGGCACAATCAGAGAACACTGTATAAACATCAGAGGTCCGCGGTTGTTCAACGTCCTCCCAGCGACAATAAGAAATATTGCCGGAACAACCGTGGACATCTTCAAGAGAAAACTGGACTGTTTTCTAAGAGAAGTTCCAGACCAACCAGCTGTGGTGGGTATGTGGGCCTGCGGGCCGCCAAGCAAGCAACAGCCTGGTGGAGCAAACTCTCACAAGTCGAGCCTGGCCTCGGGCCAGGCTTGGGGAGTAGAAGAACTCCCAGAACCCCATCAAGCAGGTATACCTGTCTCTGGTGTGTGGAGTATACCTGTCACTGGTGTGTGGAGTATACCTGTCTCTGGTGTGTGGAGTATACTTGTCTCTGGTGTGTGGATTATACCTGTCTCTGGTGTGTGGAGTATACCTGTCTCTGGTGTGTGGAGTATACCTGTCTCTGGTGTGTGGAGTATACCTGTCTGTGGTGTGTGGAGTATACCTGTCTCTGGTGTGTGGAGTATACCTGTCTCTGGTGTGTGGAGTATACCTGTCTCTGGTGTGTGGAGTATAGCTGTCTCTGGTGTGTGGAGTATACCTGTCTGTGGTGTGTGGAGTATACCTGTCTCTGGTGTGTGGAGTATACCTGTCTGTGGTGTGTGGAGTATACCTGTCTCTGGTGTGTGGAGTATACCTGTCTCTGGTGTGTGGAGTATACCTGTCTGTGTGTGTGGAGTATACCTGTCTCTGGTGTGTGGAGTATACCTGTCTCTGGTGTGTGGAGTATACCTGTCTGTGGTGTGTGGAGTATACCTGTCTCTGGTGTGTGGAGTATACCTGTCTGTGGTGTGTGGAGTATACCTGTCTCTGGTGTGGAGTATACCTGTCTCTGGTGTGTGGAGTATACCTGTCTCTGGTGTGTGGAGTATACCTGTCTCTGGTGTGTGGAGTATACCTGTCTGTGGTGTGTGGAGTATACCTGTCTCTGGTGTGTGGAGTATACTTGTCTCTGGTGTGTGGATTATACCTGTCTGTGGTGTGGAGTATACCTGTCTCTGGTGTGTGGAGTATACCTGGCTGTGGTGTGTGGAGTATACCTGTCTCTGGTTGTGGAGTATCCTGTCTCTGGTGTGTGGAGTATACCTGTCTCTGGTGTGTGGAGTATACCTGTCTCTGGTGTGTGGAGTATACCTGTCTGTGGTGTGTGGAGTATAATGATCATTTCCCTACCAGCTGACAACAGGTGAAAAATCTGAGGGAAACATTCTATGGAATAACGAACCCACATTTCATACTTCGTGCGAGACGGATTCTTGCCATAGGATCCAATCGTACTTAAACAGGGGCTCGGTAATCGACCCAAGCCACGGTATGACTCTCCCCACACAGTCTCACGTCACCATGCAAAGTTCTGCAAGGCTAGCGCCAGGCACCTGGGGCCACATTCACGAAAGCACTTATGGAAGCACTTACGAACGTGTACATCTTTCCTCAATATTTGACGGCTTTGGTTACATTTATTAAACAGTTTACAAGCATGAAACTTCCCATTCAACTGTTGTTATTGTTATTAACAGCCTCCTGGTGCTTCGGAGCCCATTAACTGTTTAATAATTGGAAACAAAGCCGCCAAAGATTGAGAAAAGATGTACAGGTTCGTAAGTGCTTTCGTGAATCAGGCCCCCTGGCCTGCAACCTTGGACAAACACAAACATGTATCCTCCTTTACAGAATAGATCTTGAGGAAGTCGTAAACCTTGAAGACGTCGTGGCGGGACCTGTGAATGTTACTGGTGCTGGGTTTGAGAGGTGGTCTGGGTAACCCCGGAGCGGAAAAGTCCCCTGACTCACTCAACGGTGCTCCTAGACAGGTCTGGTCACTAGTACTCGCCTCGACGCTAATGTCTAGAGCGGAAATTGTCAAAGGTGAGAGATGACTTGACAAGTAAATATTTATGTTAATTACATTTTTGATGATACACGTTTGTGTGTAGGTGTCTTGACTTGTGTAGACGCACTGAGGTATCTACGCCACCTGTCCTCCGACAAAGAATGTCGCTTTTCGCTTCTATGGAATACATAAGTCTGAAAATCGTCGTACTAGAAAATGGAAGCGGCTCGCGAAAGTGACATACTGTCCCGTTTTCTTTTTGGGTCATCTGCTAGGTTAGGAGAGGACACTTTAAGGGTCAGGAGACTGATTTCTAGACCTTCCTCAAACACACTCAACGATTTTTTGTTTTCCATAATCTACATGATAATCCTCCAACATTTAACAATGGTTCAATATTATATCATGAATAGGAAAAAAATGTATATATTTTTTTAAATATTGAAAATTTTACAATTTCAAATTAAGCTGACAAATTTAATATTTCACCAATTTTTATTCGATTCATTTTGGGCTCAGAATGGCATATAACGTTCATTTTCCTCAATTTAAAATTGAGTTTGAGAGCATAGTTACTGTAAAAAAAAAATAGGCACTCTGGACATGAAAATATATGCAAAAGTTGGATGTAAAAAATTGATAACTTTAAAGTTATGGGTTTATGAAAAAAGACAATTGAAGAACCGTAGAACTAAGAAATTTGCACATAATATGTAAAAATGGTGAGAATCGCTCAGAAACTGACTTTAACGGCTTGTCTCAGAGTTGAAAATCTTGTTCATGGAGAAAAATGAAGGTAACTTCTCGACAATAAATATAGCAGTAAGAATTTATGTCATATCTTGTAAGTTTTAATTAATAAATAGTGCTTGACATTCGTACTTGACTATGTGAAAGTTGTCGGTCTATGTGCTGAAATTATGTCACGAAAAATAATCCCCTAAAAAACAAATATAGGGATAAGGATAATGGGCTAAAAAGGATAATAATATGTATACTTTAAATAAGTGATAACGCCCACATCTGGTCCCCATTCTTTACTACAACCAAGGAGACAATGAGAAAAAGAGTTGGAAATCTGTAAATTTTTCGTCAAAAAGAAGTCACAATTTCTGGCAGCTGTAACCGATTAACTTGATCAATATCGTTCACCCTTCACGTACATGGTGATGTAAACATTCCTCAACATGTACAAGCTACAACAAAATCCGATTATAAACAAAGGAAAAAAATAATAAAATAAAGAATCCCCCCCCCCCCCCCAAAAAAAAAAAAACTTGTTAGACATTGGTGAAGCTAATAGATATAAATACATTGGCCAAAGCCAATATTATATACAAGATATATAACAAAACACAGCCTAATAATATAGTTACTCATTATTATTTGTGTTATTAATGCATTATTCAGCAGTGCTATAAAGGCACCGGCTGTATATCCACTTTGTGGACCTTGTTACTGCAATTCTTCTTCTTCACTGAGCATCGACAGGTGCTGGCAGCTATGTATCACTGTATTATCTCTCACTTCCAGTTAATAGGAGCTGTTCTTCTTATCATCAGAACGTTTTGTTTTCTTATAAATATTTATATTAAATACATTTCTTAACATATTAGGAAGAAATTTTCACGACACCGTTGCCAAATAATTGGAGATTTGTATAACATTCTCAAGTAATTTTTATTAAATTCTAATATTTTTTGAACTCCCGGCGACTTAAATTGACCGTCTTGATGACGGTGGCACACTTCAGGAGGACGTCTGCGAGAAGGAGAACTGCTCTTCAATTCTACGGTAAATTTCTCTAGTTGTTATTAATCTAATTTACCCATTGGTGGGGAGATGACCTCTGTCCTTCATGCAGGCATCACCACCAAACATGTCACCAATATATCGATGGTATAAGACAGGGCTCCGGGAGCATTTCTTGCGTATATATTTCCGGAGCATATATATATATATATATATATATATATATATATATATATATATATATATATATATATATATATATATAACCCTTCTGGGACGGGTCTCAATACCCCTTCTGGGATGGGTCTCAATACCCCTTCTGGGATGGGTCTCAGTACCCCTTCTGGGATGGGTCTCAATACCCCTTCTGGATGGGTCTCAGTACCCTTCTGGGATGGGTCTCAATACCCCTTCTGGATGGTCTCAATACCCCTTCTGGGATGGGTCTCAATACCCCTTCTGGGATGGGTCTCAATACCCCTTCTGGGATGGGTCTCAATACCCCTTCTGGGATGGGTCTCAGTACCCCTTCTGGGATGGGTCTCAATACCCCTTCTGGGATGGGTCTCAATACCCCTTCTGGGATGGGTCTCAATACCCCTTCTGGGATGGGTCTCAATACCCCTTCTGGGATGGGTCTCAGTACCCCTTCTGGGATGGGTCTCAATACCCCTTCTGGGATGGGTCTCAGTACCCCTTCTGGGATGGTCTCAATACCCCTTCTGGGACGGGTCTCAATACCGCTTCTGGGATGGGTCTCAATACCCCTTCTGGGATGGGTCTCAATACCCCTTCTGGGATGGGTCTCAGTACCCCTTCTGGGATGGGTCTCAGTACCCCTTCTGGGATGGGTCTCAGTACCCCTTCTGGGATGGGTCTCAGTACCCCTTCTGGGACGGGTCTCAATACCCCTTCTGGGACGGTTCTCATACCCCTTCTGGGACGGGTCTCAATACCGCTTCTGGGATGGGTCTCAATACCCCTTCTGGGATGGTCTCAATACCCCTTCTGGGATGGGTCTCAGTACCCTTCTGGGATGGGTCTCAGTACCCCTTCTGGGATGGGTCTCAGTACCCCTTCTGGGATGGGTCTCAATACCCCTTCTGGATGGGTCTCAATACCCCTTCTGGGATGGGTCTCAGTACCCCTTCTGGGATGGGTCTCAATACCCCTTCTGGACGGGTCTCAATACCCCTTCTGGGACGGGTCTCAATACCCCTTCTGGGACGGGTCTCAATACCCCTTCTGGGAAGGGTCTCAATACCCCTTCTGGGATGGGTCTCAATACCCCTTCTGGGACGGGTCTCAATACCCCTTCTGGGACGGGTCTCAATACCGCCTTCTTCTGGATGGGTCTCAATACCCCTTCTGGGATGGGTCTCAGTACCCTTCTGGGACGGGTCTCAATACCGCTTCTGGGATGGGTCTCAATACCCCTTCTGGGATGGGTCTCAGTACCCCTTCTGGGATGGGTCTCAGTACCCCCTCTGGGATGGGTCTCATACCCCTTCTGGGATGGGTCTCAATACCCCTTCTGGGATGGGTCTCAATACCCCTTCTGGGATGGGTCTCAGTACCCCTTCTGGGATGGGTCTCAATACCCCTTCTGGGACGGGTCTCAATACCCCTTCTGGGACGGGTCTCAATACCCCTTCTGGGACGGGTCTCAATACCCCTTCTGGGACGGGTCTCAATACCCCTTCTGGGATGGGTCTCAATACCCCTTCTGGGACGGGTCTCAATACCCCTTCTGGGACGGGTCTCAATACCGCTTCTGGGATGGGTCTCAATACCCCTTCTGGGATGGGTCTCAGTACCCCTTCTGGGACGGGTCTCATACGCTTCTGGGATGGGTCTCAATACCCCTTCTGGGATGGGTCTCAGTACCCCTTCTGGGATGGGTCTCAGTACCCCACCCCTTCTGGGATGGTCTCAGTACCCCTTCTGGGATGGGTCTCAATACCCCTTCTGGGATGGGTCTCAATACCCCTTCTGGGATGGGTCTCAGTACCCCTTCTGGGATGGGTCTCAATACCCTTCTGGGACGGGTCTCAATACCCCTTCTGGGACGGGTCTCAATACCCCTTCTGGGACGGGTCTCAATACCCCTTCTGGGACGGGTCTCAATACCCCTTCTGGGATGGGTCTCAATACCCCTTCTGGGACGGGTCTCATACCCCTTCTGGGACGGGTCTCAATACCCCTTCTGGGATGGGTCTCAATACCCCTTCTGGGACGGGTCTCAATAACCCTTCTGGGACGGGTCTCAATACCCCTTCTGGGATGGGTCTCAATACCCCTTCTGGGACGGGTCTCAATACCCCTTCTGGGATGGGTCTCAATACCCCTTCTGGGACGGGTCTCAATACCCCTTCTGGGACGGGTCTCAATACCCCTTCTGGGACGGGTCTCAATACCCCTTCTGGGATGGGTCTCAATACCCCTTCTGGGACGGGTCTCAATACCCCTTCTGGGACGGGTCTCAATATACCCCTTCTGGGATGGGTCTCAATACCCCCTTCTGGGACGGGTCTCAATACCCTTCTGGGACGGTCTCAATACCCCTTCTGGGACGGGTCTCAATACCCCTTCTGGGATGGGTCTCAATACCCCTTCTGGGATGGGTCTCAATACCCTTCTGGGATGGGTCTCAATACCCCTTCTGGGATGGGTCTCAGTACCCTTCTGGGATGGGTCTCAGTACCCCTTCTGGGATGGGTCTCAGTACCCCTTCTGGGATGGGTCTCAATACCCCTTCTGGGATGGGTCTCATACCCCTTCTGGATGGGTCTCAGTACCCCTTCTGGGATGGGTCTCAATACCCCTTCTGGGACGGGTCTCAATACCCCTTCTGGGACGGGTCTCAATACCCCTTCTGGGAC
>WNGS01032200.1:0-11303 GCA_020271785.1 Procambarus virginalis
GAAAAGGAGGAAAACAAGACTAGAGGTCGAAAAAGAGAGAACAAAACAAATGGAAATAGAAGCGAATAGAACCTTGGCTGAGCAAAGGATCGAACATGGGTTGCCAGAGAGCACCACCCAGGTATCACGCTCACCAGATGTTAGGGTTAGGGAGAAGGACATTCCCTTGTTTGTTCCAGAAGAGGCAGAGAGCTTTTTCGAGCACTTTGAGAAGGTGGCCAGCATCAAGGAATGGCCACAGGAGGAATGGGCCCAGCTGGTCCAGTTAAGATTGACCGGTGCAGCCAGGGAGGCTTACACCCAATTGTCTCTAGAAGAGTGCCAGGATTATGCCACAGTAAAGAGCAGCATATTGCGCTCGTTCCAGTTAACCCCAGAAGCTTATAGGAAGCGTTTCAGAGAGATGATCAAAGTTGGAGCATGTACGTTTGCTGAGACAGCAAGGGATCTGGAGAGACGATTCCAGAAGTGGATTGAAGCTGCTGGAGTTGGATCTTACGCTGACCTGAAGCAATTGATGGTCATGGAGAAGTTCTTGGAGATGATGCATCCCGAAACAAAGTTCAAGATCCAAGAAGCAGGGATAAAGGAGGTGAGAGATGCCGCAGATAGGGCGGACATGATTACGGAAGCATATAAGAGCTTGAGGGAGAACAGAGTGAAGAATGAGGTGAGACGCAGCAATGGCAGATCCAGTGGAGCCTGGGGAGGAAGAAATTACGAAAGACCCAGAAGAGTCTGGGGTGAGAAGAATTTTGATAAATGGGCGGATAAACGTAAGTACCCTAAAACTCAGAAGAGTAGGTCGCGCACTTCGTCTGAAAGTGAAGATGAAGGAGCTAAACGAGAAACAAATCATTATCCAGGAAATCAAGAGTCCAGTAAAGCCCCACAGAGTGCAAGTAGTGTACCTGGCCCGAGGAACTCTCATGCGAGTGGACAAAGTCAGAACCACTCTGGTACATATAGAAGAGACTTTTCCCAGGTGAGATGTTACAACTGTAACGGATTGGGTCACGTGATGCGAGATTGTCGGCAGGGCAAGAGAATTGTGACCCTGGCCATGTGTGACCCCCGAAGTAAATATACTAATGTGTTCCGAGACAAACCACAGATGGTGAACTTAGTGAACGAGAGGTATAGGCCGTTCATAAGTAAAGGTTGGATCAGTATAGGAGGCCAACCTGAGGTAGAAGTTGGTATCTTAAGAGATACCGGAGCTAATCAGAGCGTGATTGCGAGAAGCCTGATTGGGAATGATCGACGGTTAGCTGGCAGGAGAAAGATGAAAGTATATGGGTTATTGTCTGAGAGTGACATGCCCGTTTGTACTGTCCAGCTAAGGTCGGAATATGTGTCGGCGGAGGTGATGTTGGGAGTGTGCCCCGACATACCTGTTCCAGGAGTCCAAATGATCCTGGGGAATGACTTGTGCGGGACAAAGGTGTTGCCAAGAGTCATAGCGGAGACTGTGCCAGAGGAGTGCCCAGAAGGCCACGGCACGGGTGGGACACCTGAGAGTGTGAACCTGACTGACATCCGAGGAGATGAGTCAGGAGACCGCCAAGCCATTGAGTACCCTGTCTCGGTAGTGATGAAGGCAGAGGTGGCCGACGAGGAAGACGCTGGAGAAGATGAGACAGTGTCTATTCAGCCGGTAGAAGATATCGACGTAGATATAGCGTGGCTGTTTGATGAAGGTCCAGCTCAGGAAGATGAAGTCTCGGTGAGGCCAAAAGTGAAGATGGCCCAGCCAAAGAAAAATCATGTGAAGAGAGCGAACCTGAGTAGACCCCAGCCTGCTGAAATTAAGGGTCGGAAGGTGAATGCAACTGTGCTGAGCAGAAGTGAGGAAGGATGTGGACATACTGAGGACGGGAGTAGAGCGTCAAGTGGTCCACGAGCACAGAGGCATTTGGATAGTAGAGTTAAGTTGTTTGAGATGTCAGGAGTTGACATGTTTCACAGAAAACGCGGAGGAGAGATAGTGAAGAAGAATAATAGCCGAGAAAATGGAAGGAGAAGAGACAGTATGTGTGGAGAGATGCTTACGAGCACTCTAGGAGAGGTAAAGCAACATGTACGATCGAGTGCTGTTGGATGTAGTACAGGGCTCGGAGAAACTTTTAGGGAACAAAGAAGAGTTGAAGGAGAAGAAATGGAGTTGTATAGAGGCGAGAAGTGTGAGAAGAGGATGATGATACAAGCATGGAGGAGTAGAAGAAAGCCGAGGACTCGATGGAAGTCAAACAGGATGAGGTCTCGGATAAATGAGGAGACGAAAGGGAGGATCGTCGGTGAAGACGAGGGAGTGAAGTATGATGGCAGGAGACGAAAGTATAATGGCAGTATATGGAAGTGTGAAGACGACAGAGGAGGTACAGACAGTAGATGTCTGACTCTGGACGTGAAGAGAAGAAGACAAGGAAACGGAGGGTGGAAACAATAAGTAGAGTTGACCGATGGAGTGCAGGCGTCCAAGGAGGACAGCCTAGCCAAGAGGTGTCAGGGAAGTCAAATCGTTTGTGAGAAGATCATGTTTCGGGCGAGTTGTGAGCCAGATGTTGCAAGGTGCAATGAAGTAGTTGTAGACTCCTAAGAGTACGTAAGCAGATCAACCGGTCGAACCAATCGGTTGGAGAACGAGACAGTGTGGTGGCGGATGTATTATCCCGAGCTTTGCCACTGGAATAACTCTCAAAAATAAGGGGAGGGGAGTGTTATGATCTCAGCCTGCAGGAGAAACGAGTCTCACCCTTTGAGAGTTATTCAGCAAGCCTGACCTAACTGGAAGGTCCAGGAATTATAGAGGCGATAACACAGATGTAAAATAGTGTGTTGAATTTATATAAAAGTTTGAGATTATGGGCAATGGACTAGAAAACAGATAAATGACTTGTTGGAAGATGTGGACAAGTTACTGGAGGCGTGAGGCTCGCTTGTGGAGGGCGATGACCTCACTTGAGGCCAGACATCGCAGGGGAGAGCCGCGCTTCGTCGAGCTCCCGCCAGAAGGGACCCCTAGCGATATTATCTCCAAGAGAAGAGAAGGTGCAGACGTTCCAGCTGTTGAGTCGAGCTGAGGACGTGTGGTCTCAAGTCCTGGACGGCGAGGAGAGAGTATTAAGCCGCCCAGAGACAGTTTTGTGGGCTGTGACAAGCGCCCTGGTCAGACGTTGTCAGAGGGAGAAGCGCCCTCGACCAGATAATCTGTGGTAAGCCCGATTTAAGCCAGTTCATAGTGTTTGCTTGTAGTTGGTCGTGTGCCCAGCGACAGTAGCGATGTTTATTTTCAAATTAGAAATGTTTTGGTATGGCAGAAAGCCTAAAATAAGAGAGTGAAGTGGGAGGAGCGCTGAGCGACGTCCGTCTTCTCTGAGCGCTGGCGGGCAACTGAAGGAGCCCGGCTCCTGAGGGAGGAGGCCCCTCCCGGCGTGAGTGAGGCTCGCCCAGCGAGGTGGCGCATGGACTCGCCCACGGGGGAGTCCACTCTCATTAAATGTAGAGGACAGATAGAGATTGGAGACAAAGATGTTGTATGATTAATTTTGTTTATGTGTTAAAAAGGGAAACAATTTATTGGAATGCAAATGGGTTGCAGGTTTGTCTTTGGGGAAGAAGTTGCTGAGGACTTGGAAGCCAGCACAGAGGGAGTGGTTGATGAGACTCCAAGGCAGGGAGGAGAGGACCCCGAGCTATGAAGAAGCAGTGAGGAGGAGTGTCACGTGCTTCTGCAGAGGTGGTGAAGTGCCACAGTTATTCGAGGAAATTTATGGTGCAGCAGCCAGGAGAGCTGTGGATGACCCTAGTAGGAGTAGGGAGGCACCATAGTTGTTCAAGGAATCTTCATGGTAGCAGCCTGGAGGAGCTGCAGAGGATCCTGGTGTTTAAGCCCTGAGGAACCTGAAGTTGTCAGGGTAGTGAAATAGTTCTAACTGATCACTTGTATGGAGGTGAGAGTGTTTGTCATTAGCGTGAACGACGCAGTGAGAGGTGAGTGATCGTTTGCTATTTATGTGCCAAGAAGTGTATGTTGAAGTTTAGAGTTACAGACGTAGGCAGGAGTACCTACAGATATATATGTATTCTAAGACTGATAGAATGGTCGATTGATTCGTTGTGTGGCACGGATCATTTATACTGATATATATATATGTATGTTATTGCATTCAAATGCTGATTTGCCTTATATGTGTTTATAGGTATATATATATGTATACATTCTCTTGATGGTAGTGTAACATTATATTGTGAGACTTAATCTACTTGAGGAGGTTGATAATATTAGGTAATACCAAGAGATAGGATACCACTTAGCAAGCTGAGGATAGAGTTCTGATGGTGTTGGAGTGCAACCTGATTATAATAGTACAGAGTATAGGATTCATCATTATTATTATATGTATGCATGTATTGTTATGTACTTCGTCCAGTAAATGTATTCAAATTTGCTGGTGTTTGCACTTGTCCCAGTGAGGCTTCCCAGGAAATAGTAAAGGAGGAGAGAGAGAGAGAGAGCAAGAAACAGGAACCACTGCTGTGGACAGGGTAAGACAGAAGTCTAGCAAGACAAAGGGGATTGAGGAGGTCATATTCCATAAGGAGAGAGTGGGGAGTCACAGCGGCTCGAGTGGGTGTGTGCACGTGACAACAAGGCTGCGTGTTGGAGCCGCATCCCCTAAACGTGTGACGTTGAGCCCCTCTCCAAGAGCCAGAAGTGCCTAGTGTGATCTCCTAGTGAAATATGAGCATTTGTCGAGTTGTGGGTTGGGTGGTCCGTCAGCGGTAACACCACCAAATCCACCATCGCGACACAGCGTAAGATGTCGGAATGGTACGACAGGAGAGCTACGCCGAGGGAGTTCCAGGTTGGGTCCCAGGTGATGATATTGCTGCCGGGTAAGAGTAGAGTGACCGAGTCACGGTTCGAGGGACCGTACCAGGTGCTACAGCGGTTGGGTCCTGTAACGTACGAGATCGGTAAGCCGGATAGACCCCGCAAGAAACAGGTGTGTCATGTCGACCGTCTGAAGCCTTTCTTCCCTGAGGAAGGAGAAGCCGCCGAGCTGGACGGGACGGCGACTCGAGAACCCCAGCAGAAGATGATCCTGTGCATGCAAGTGGATCGGGAACTTCCAGAGGAGGAAGGAAAGTGGTCCAGGGCGGACGGCTCCCGTCTCACCAATTCGGAGAGTTTGTCGAAGATCGAGGACAAGCTACAACACCTGGAAGGGCAACAGAGCGTGGACCTGATGAACCTGTTAAGGAAGAACGCCTCTCTCTTCACCGACGTGCCCCGACGTCACAAGAGCGTAACGCACGAGGTGGAGGTGAGGGACGCCAGGCCCGTCAAGCAGAGTGCATATAGGGTAAGCCCGGAGAAGCGAGAGCTGATAAGGAAGGAGGTGGAGTATCTCCTTGAAAACGACCTTGCAGAGCCTAGCAACAGTGAGTGGAGTTCCCCATGCCTGTTAGTGAAGAAAAGCGATGGTACATTCCGCTTTTGTACAGACTACAGAAAGGTGAACTCCATCACTGTGGCCGATTCCCACCCCATGTCAAGGGTGAGCGATTGCATCGACCAGGTGGGCAGTGCAAGATACGTATCCAAGGTCGATCTACTCAAGGGGTACTACCAGATCTCATTGACTCCCGCGGCCAGGAAAATATCAGCTTTTGTAACACCAGACGGGCTGTACCAATACAAGGTGTTACCCTTCGGAATGAAAAACAGTGGTAGCTGTTTCCAGCGCATGATGAATGAGTTGCTAAAGGGGGGCCGAAGGCTGCACAGTATACATCGATGACATCGTCGTATACGCCGACGATTGGAAGACGCACCTTGAAAGACTCAAAGAATTGTTCAGAAGGCTAGAGGAGGCAAACTTGACTGTAAATTTAACCAAAAGCGAGTTTGGGAAGGCCCACTTAGAGTACCTTGGCTTCGTAATCGGCCAAGGAGAAGTAACCCCTGTAGATCATAAAGTGTCAGCCATTAGGGAATACCCCGTGCCCAGGACGCGTAAAGAGTTGTTAAGGTATCTCGGGATGATAGGATACTATCATGGGTTCTGCAGGAATTTTTCCACGGTAGCGCATCCTCTGACCGAGCTACTCTCCAAGAATGTGCGATGGAAATGGGGAGAGGCCTGCCAGGAGTCTTTTCAGAAGACCAAGAAAATGTTGACGGAGGCCCCAGTATTAATATCCCCAGATTTCTCAGCCAGATTCATCCTGTACGTGGACGCAAGCGACGTTGGGATAGGGGCCATGTTGGCTCAAGAGAGGAGTGAGGTACATAGGCCGGTAGCTTTCTACTCTAAGAAGTTTGTGAAATACCAGCAGGCCTATAGTACCGTTGAGAAAGAGGCTTTGATGCTAGTAATGGCCCTGAAGCATTTCGACGTGTACGTGGGAGGAGGGGCAAGACCTGTTCTTGTGTTCACAGATCATAACCCTCTAACTTTTTGTACAAAATGAGGAACTCAAACCAACGACTGACGAGGTGGGCGTTACTACTGCAGGAGTACTGGCTGGATATCAAGCACATCAGAGGGAAGGACAACGTGGTGGCGGATACCCTGTCTCGTGTACACTAACCAGACATGACTCTTATCTTAAGGGGAGGGGTATGTGACGGTGTCCCCCCCCCTTATATTTCTCCCACGCCTGCAGTAAGAGTCATGTCCACTTTACCCGAGCGTTCTCTACGTCGCGGGCATCAGTTTGATATATGTGAGGGAGTGTAGTGTTCTCGCAGTGGCGAGAAATTTGTGAAAGAAGAGTATTTTGGCCTGTGGTCTAGGCCCTTTAGGACGCCAATATGGCGCTGGCCCCTCCGTTTTGCCGCCAAAACTGTGTGACATCAGTGACACCAGATTGGTCACCATCAGCGACGTGGCACTGGGAGCCAATGAATATCTGCCTTGACAAGTATGACGTCACGAAGGCAGGGGGGTCCGGTCATCGCACCGCGGTGGCGCCATCAGTCTGTCACAACACGTCAAGGTGGAGGGATGTGTGAAGGTTGATCCTGTAAATCTGACAGTAATACGCCGGTCCCGTGGAACTTACGCGTCACCCGTAGTCTGCAAGTACGCCGAGAGGTCTTCCTTCATTCCATGTGTGGACCGAAGAGGGAATTGACGGAATATTGAGCATCAAGTGCTCCTGAGTCGGGTGCTGTGCAGGTGAAGTCTAGGCAGTATCGTCTGGGACGTCTGATAGCTTCACAGTGACAGTGTAGCGGCTGGGCCATTCCACTGGGAAGCAGCGAAAGAAGATACTATTTGGGAATCCGTACGTCTGCAGCCGAGAAGTAGGTTGGCAGCCGTAGCTGGGAGGAGAAGTTAACGGCCGGGAGACCGACTCCAACCCTACAAGACGTGGAGGAGGAGCACGGACCTGCGGAGGACAGAACACGGCGACGACGCATTTATTCTGGGACGTTGATTTGGGTTCCTGGAGGACACATCAGTGTGTGTGGGGGGGCGTTCCCTACACGAGGCGAGAGCCTGGACCAGGAGCTACAACTCAACTCTCACCGGAGGATAGGTGGAAGTAGGTGATTCTAGTTTCCCTCCCAATTCCCCTTTAGTCAACTATATATTTAGCCAGAGTATCTTTCATGTAGTGAGCAAGTCTCACCTAGGTCTATGTGACAGTAAGGCACAGTTGTGCAGAGTGAGGCTGTATAGAGAACTCACGGCATTTATATATATGTGGTGTGTGCAGGCACCTGGATTGATTGAAGAATTTACTGTGTTGATGATTTCTTTCATGTGACTTTACTATGATAACTTAGAGAGAGAATATATATATATACAAGTGAACCAGTTATTGCTGTTAGGCTATGTGCACAGTATTTATATTATTACTATTATTGATATCTATGATTTATATATATATATATATATATATATATATATATATATATATATATATATATATATATATATATATATATATATATATATATATATACATGTTTGTGTATTGAATAATATTTCATGTGTGCAGTGATCAATTGAATATTCGCCTACGAAAGGAATTACTGAGAACTCCAGTATTATATCTTGTGGCCTTCGTTATCATTATATGAAGTACAGTGTGTTACACCATGATAATGAATTATTATGTTCATTAAAATAGAAATGTTTGATTGAGCTCAAGATCGGTGCAGTGAATCATTTGCGTGCTGTGGCCATTGTTGCAAATATAGTGTTGTTGGACACTTAGTGACTCTTGAGAATTTAAAGAAACAGGCGCATAATGCCAACAAGCAAATAGTGCAGTGAGAGATCACGCAGTGAGGGAGGGGGGGTCGCTCAGCTGATTTTGACATTGACGTGAGGGGGAGCATTGCCATCTTGGTGTGTTCCTGTTTATATGTGGAGAGCGAGCGACTTTTGCACGTACTAGCTGTTTGCTTGTTGATATAAGAATATGATGTCTTGAGTTTTAAGGAAAATACAAAATACCTTGGCGTTTGTATCATCCCCTCCATATTTCTTGTGGCTATATAATACTTGGAAGGAGATAGAGTGATAGAAATAAATACTAGTCTGATGCCAGATCTATTGAGTGTGCTCTTGCCACTGTTACCACAATTTCGCAATTCCACTGAAGTGTTACTGGACACAGGAAACACCAGTTGGTGACCTTGCAGATAGTATTAGAGCCCTTGTCGGGGCGAGCACACAGTTGAAAGAGAGCAAGGTGTGTTGCCACTCATTCCTGATCAGAGGCCGATTGGGGATCGACTGGGATACTCTCTTGACGTACGGTGGTGCCGCGAAGATGGAGTGAAGACCCGCAGGGCTACGGTGAGTTACGGTTATCGCAAGTGCGACCGTTGAGAGGATTTCTTGTATACTGTTGCTCACCCTCTTATACTGGGAACCCCGACATTGGCGACCTTGCCAGGATATCCGGGATAAAGTCCTTGTATACTGTTGCTCACCCTGGGAACCCCGACAATATATATATATATATATATATATATATATATATATATATATATATATATATATATATATATATATAAATATATATATATATATATATATATATATATATATATATATATATATATATATATATATATATATATATATATATATATATATATCATCACCAGATGCTTGTCCCTCCCCAGTCTAACCTACTTTCTACTTTCTTAGATGTTCGCCATCTTTCAAAAATATTAAACTAGAGGAGTACGACAGCTTGCTGAAATCAATGCTAGAAAAAGCTCTCAACCTTTCTCTCAGCAACTCACAGTGGAAACAGGCCGCCTTTCCTGTCAGACTCGGGGGCCTCGGCGTGCGCACAGCAACACAAATTGTGGTACCCGCGTTTCTGTCCTCTTCAGTGGCGTCTGACAACTTGGTGACGGAAATCCTTCCTGAGCACCTAGCTCAACGGGCAGGGATACATGATCCCAACTTTGCAGACTGCACCACCAAATGGGTCTCTCTCGCATAACCAGCACGCCAACCATTGCTTTCTGAAGCCCATAAGCAATCCATCTGAGATCGCCCCATTGCCGACCAAGAAGCTGCGACAACACCACATGATATTGCCCGACATAATGCTGTAGCAGCTCCCCATGCAGGGGGACTTCCTATTAGCAATCCCAATGTCAGCACCTTGCACTCGTCTCACACCGCAGGCCCTCCGAATTGCTGTGGCTCTCTGCCTCGCTGCCCCAATGCACACCCAATACAGGTGTATTTGCGGTGAGGCAGTGGCCGACAGGTACGGATGGCATGGCCTTCTCTGCCAAAGGACAGGAGGATGGCATGCAAGACACGGCGAGGTTAACGACATTACCAAGAGAAGCCTTACCATGGCTGGTTGTCCAGCAGAGAGAGAGCCCCGTTACCTAATGCCCCGCAACTCAGATGAGCCTGTCGGTCGCCCAGACGGGATCACAGTGAACCCCTGGAAGAATGGTAGACAGTTGGTGTGGGACTACACTTGCGTTTCAACCTTAGCCAACACCTATGTTAACTTCAGTGCTGCACAGGCAGGTGGTGCTGCCTATCACCGGGAAGCAGCCAAGTCACATAAATTTGGAGACCTTGATAACCACTACAATTTTGTCCCCATTGACTCAGAGACACTTGGTGCCTGGGGTAAAAGTGCTGCAAGTTTTTTGAAGGAACGGGGGTCGAAGCTAATTGAAACAAATAGAGACCCTAGAGCCGCCAGTTTTCTCTTTCAGCGCCTTAGTGTGGCGATCCAGAGAGGAAATGCTCACTGCATCCATGGTTCCTGCCCACCATCTGAGGAGCTGGAGGAGCTGTACAACTTGTGACAAATAGTTGTGTTCCTTGCATGTAACCAATGTTGTAACCCTTTTTGTGTAATGAAATTTTAAACAAAGTTAGATATATATACACACACACTAAAAGAATAGGGGTGGTAGGGGAAGAAAATATCAAAGTGATCAGTGAGGATCCACAAGGTCTTCAGAAGATACAATTGACCATTTACTATAAAACCAAAAAAACGGTCAATCTACTCATGAAAAACTCTCCAGACACAAAGCAGAATGCCTTAAAAGAGACCAACGTCGTCTATGCCTTCAAATGTTCACTTGGGGACTGTAAGCTCAAAGAACTCAGTATATAGGCAAGACAACAACATCTCTTTCCAGGCGATTAACAATGCATAAGCAACAGGGCTCCATTAGGAACATATAATCTCTTCCCACAACCAGACCATCACCAGAGAAGTCTTAACAAACAACACAGATATCATCGATAGATACAGCGATAGCAGGCGGCTTGACATCTACGAGGCACTACACATCAAAAAGTCAACACCAGCAATCAACAGCCAATTAATGCACAACTATATTCTACCCACTTCAAGACTCCGTACGAATATAGAAACATCAAGAGGAAGTATAGGCCAATAGGCCCTTTGCAGTTGCTTCCATTCTTCCCTTTCGTGAGGAGCACGAAAGTGTTCCTCACGTGTTGCCCAAAAAATGAGGTGATTTGATAAAATGCTATGCCCAAGATTACCATCCGAGTGCCGGCGGGGAAGTGGTTCAAATAGCTTCGGCTATCACTTCCTTATTGTCCGGTCGTGATGGTCAAGCGGATTAAGGCGTCCCTGTACATACCAGTTGCATTGCTCCTGGCAGTATGGGTTCAAGTCACTTCTGGGGTGTGAGTTTTCAGTTGCATATAGTCCTGGGGACCATTCAGGCTTGTTCGCATATATATATATATATATATATATATATATATATATATATATATATATATATATATATATATATATATATA
>WNGS01032204.1:0-22224 GCA_020271785.1 Procambarus virginalis
ACCCACCCTAACCACTAACACACACGACCGAGGACACCACGACCACACCACCATCACAGCGACCACCACCACACACGACCAGCACACAGGCCACCACCAACCCACTGCCACCAACACACGCCCAGCAGCACTTCCACACGACCACACAAACACGGATGAGCCACCAACACGACACCAAACGTTAGTGTGACACGGTTGTACGATGGTACCACAATCGACACGTAACCCAGCAACACGTACCAGTCCACCACATCTGACTCACCACCACACACGGACCACCACAAAATGACCACCACACACACGACCACTCCCCCTATACTACCCGACCCACCACCCTACACAGCCACCACCACACACGAGCCACCACACACACGTATTCCAAAGAAACAACGGCCACCACATACACGACCAACACATCAGCTGACTCAGACACACACGACCATACCACAACGCACACGAACACCACCCAAACAAGACCCCAACAGACACTAAGCAGCCGCATCACGGACACCACCATCACACGACCACCACACCACAGACCACGCAAAACCTACGCGCAGCACACACGATCCACCACCCAAACGACAACCACATACGCACCCCACACACTACCACCACACACAGACAGCAGCACACAGACACCACATAACAAGGTCAACACAGACACGACCAACCACCCACACGTCACCACAACACAATACCACCAAAACACGACGTACCAACCCACACCGTCCACCACACACTACCACCACCACACACGACACCACCACACACACAATACCACAGCACACACCTACCACCAACACACACATACCACACATGACACGTAAACACTACCACCACACACGAACACACACACCACGACTACCACCAAACCACCAAACAATTACCCCCACTCACACTACCACGTCACACATACCACCACACCCACACTACCACCAACACCACTACCACAAAACACAAACTACCCACCACCATATACATACACCACCACCACACTACCACAAATACCACACACCTGCCACTACCAGACAACTACCACCAACACACTCCATCACACCCACCACCACACACTAAACCACCACACACTACCACCACATAACACTACCACCACACACACACTAATACCACACCACACACACTACCACCACCACACACACCATCCACCTACCACCACACACACACTACCACCCACACACTCCCACCACACAACACTACCACCAACCACACACTACCACCACCACACACTACCACACACATCCACACTAACACACCCCCACCACCACACACTACACACTACCACACAACACTACTACCACACACACTTCACCCCCCACACCTACCACACCACAAAAACTACCACAACCACACACTACCACAACACACACTACCACTAACACACACTACACCACCAACATCCACCACCACACACTACCACTCACACACGCCACCACCGCACACTCCCACAACACACTACCACCACAACACACTACCACACACACACTAACACCACCACACACTACCACAAAATACACATACCACCACCACACTACCCCTTCACACACTACCCCACCACACTACACCACCACACTTCCCACCACCACAACACCTACCACCACACACACTACCACCACACAACTTACGCACACACCACAAACACACACTACCACCACACACACTACCCCACCAAACACTACCACTACACCACCTTCCCACCACCACACACGACAACCAACATACCATCACAACACTACCACCACAAAACTAACCCACCACACACTACCACCACCACACTATACACTCCACCACACACCTTCACCACACACAATACACACCACACACACTACCACCAACACACACTACCACCACTCACACACCTACACCACCACACTACTACAACCACAACACACTTACACACCACCACACACTACCACCACACACACACTACCACCACCACAACCACCACCACAACACCTTCCACCCCCACACAATACCACAACCCACACTATACCACACATTCACCTCACTAACACCCACATACCCACCACCCACATACACCATCACACACTAATACCACCACACACTACCACACAACCACACACTTACACCACACACACACACACACCAACCCACCTTACCACCACACACTACCACCACCACACACACCACCCCCACACACACTACCACCCACACACTACCACCAACAACACTACCAACATAAACACACACCACACCAACACCTAATACACACCACCACACACTAACACCACCACACACTACCACACCACCACACACTACCACCACTCACATACACCACACTATCCCACCACACACACTCCACCAACACACCACTACCACCAACACACACTACCACCACCAAACTACCACCACCCACACACTACCACTACACACCTGCCACCACCACACACTACACCACTACCATCACACACATTAACACACACACACTACCACCACACACACTAACCACCACCACACTACTACCCACACACATACACACTAACCCACCACCACACAATACCACCACATTATAACCACACACCAACCCACTACCACCACCACACACTACACAACCACACACTACCACCACACACACTACCACCAATCACACTACTACCACCACACACTACCACCATCACACACTACCACACCACCACACACTACCACCACCATACACTACCACTACACACACTGCCACCACCACACACACTAACATTACACACTACCATCACAACACACTACTACCACACACACTATCACCACCACACACTACCACCACCACAAACTATCACCACCCAACACTACCACCCACACACACTACCACTAACACACACTACCACCACCACACACTACCACCACCACACACTACCACTACACACACTGCCACCACCACACACTGCCACAACACACTACCATCACAACACACTACCACCACACACTAACACCACCACACACTACCACCAAAATACACTATTACCACCACACACTACCACCATCACACACTACCACCACCACACACTACCACCACCACACACTTCCACCACCACAAACTACCACCACACACACTACCACCAACCACACTACCACCACACACACTACCACCAACACACACTACCACCACCACACACTACCACCACCACACACTACCACTACACACACTTCCACCACCACACACTACCACCACACACTACCATCACAACACACTACCACCACACACACTAACACCACCACACACTACCACCACTATACACTACCACCACCACACACTTCCACCACCACACACTACCACCACACACACTACCACCAACACACACTACCGCCATCACACACTACCACCACCACACACTACCACCACATACTACCACCACCACACACTACCACCACCACACACTACCATCATCACACACTTACACCACCACACAATGCCACCACATACACTTCCACCACCACACACTACCACAACCACACACTACCACCATCACACACTACCACCACACACACTACCACCACCACACAGTACCACCATCACACACTAATACCACCACACACTACCACCACCACCACACTCTACCACCACCACACACACTACTACCAACCCACACTTCCACCACACACTACCACCACCACACACTACCACCACCACACACACACTACCACCGCCACACACTACCACCAACACACACACTACCACCACATTACCACTAAAAACTACCACCACACACTAACATCACCACACACTACTACCACAACCACCACACACTACCACCACTCACACTACCACCTCACACACTACCACCACACACACTACCACTACCACACACTACCACCCCCCCTGTTGGAAATAACCAACAGTTTTTATACATCATTGTATTTATACAACCAAAGTAGTTACTAAAATTATTAACTTATAGATTTAATCATTATCATGATTTATTCATTGCCAAATTCTTCCTAGTACGTGAGGAACAACAGGCAGCAACATGAATTTTCTCCACATTTAGTTGGATTTATAACAAGTCCAGTTTATCATTTCATTTACTAAAAATAGTTAAGTTTGATTTCGTAGTATACTATTACTTACTGGAGCTCCCTTATTTAACTAACATTTAAGTATTCTAGAGGAAATTCCTTTGATGCAAATGATTTACTTTAATTTCCTCGATTGGCTGCACAACCTTTAGTAAGTCAATTTATGTTCCTAGAACTTCTATTTTATCACAGAAGAATTTAATGTGATATTAATACTTTTTATTACCTCTTCCTTCCTTAGTCAATTGCGATAAATACATATTCATTTACGCTCGAAAGCCGCGCATGCGCAATAAGGAGCAGGAGGAAGAAGGGAGAGCGTCACTTGACTTGACACGTGAACGAGAGCACGGACGCCATTAACAGCGTGTAGCAGAGTTGTGTTTCGACCTATTTATTTCGCTCTCACGATCAGTTGAGCGGTGCCACGTTATTTGGCACAACATAGCCGTGTCATAGACTAGTATACGAGCAACTCTAGAGTCAACGTCTTTCAAGCAGCAGCAGGAGGACGAAGAATTGCTCAAGTCTTCACATCAACGACACGAGGCTCGGCTGCTAAGTTTACCCTTTTTGTTATTATGTGGCCACTATTAACATTTAGGTTGGCAGTCGTTAGGCTGAATGCAAACCAACAAAATATAGTACGTGTCTTAATTAAATTTGCCATCTAATTATATGATTATCAGTTTATTTCTATGATACAAATTGTTCAGACATTAGCTGATAATTTACTACCGTCATCCTCACGATTTAGGATGTAAATGTAATTACCTATTGTGTAGAAGATTTCTACAATGTAATTGCCTTTCAGTACCAAGGCGACTTCAACCGAGGTGCTAGGCTTCCCCACCGTTCTGTGCAACAATTTACCCTATGCAACACGTCGTCGGTGGAGTGTAGCAACCGATTACACCTCACTGGCTCCACAGCTAAGCTGTCCATTTTTCCATCAGTAGCAATAACTCCATAGTTACAGTAGTGATCTCCTAAAGAGATCAATTATACTAACCCTTTTGATTTACTGATGCTGTTCAACATTTCAGTAGTATATTGAGGTGCATTTACCTCCATCAATATTATATTCTATATATATTGACTTTTACCTTTGATTTACTCTGGTGAAGAACCAGCACCAGAATAATGCTAGGGATGTATTAATCCTTTAGCATGTAACCCCCCAATTTTGTGTAGTGAATTTGACTCCATTCATATATTCATTACAGTTTTACCAAGATCCATAGGACACTAGTTCCTAGGATCAGTTTTTTCCATTGTCTCTTTGTTTTCCACTTTTTCTCAAAAAGTGGTGGTCCTTCATAGCTATCGAAGTATATATATATATATATATATATATTATATATATAGTTACTGGGTCTCAGAGCCCAAAACAAGTTATTAGTTATTGGAGTCAGGTTTTCCCCACACCCCCACACTACCACCCCCCCCACACTACCACCACAAACACTACCACCACACACACTAACACCACCACACACTACCACCACCATACACTACCACCACCACACACTACCACCACCACACACTACCACCACCACACGCTACCACCACATACTACCACCACCACACACTACCACCACCGCACACTACCACCATCACACACTTCCACCATCACACACTTCCACCACCACACAATACCACCACATACACTACCACCACCACACACTACCACCACCACACACTACTACCAACACACACACTACCACCACCACATTACAACTAAACACTACCACCACACACTAACATCACCACACACTACTACCACAACCACCACACACTACCACTATATACACTACCACCACAAACACTACCACCACACACACTACCACACAAACTACCACCACCACACATTTCCACCCCCACACACTACCACCACCACACACACTAATACCAGCACACTTCCACCACCACACACACTACTACCAGCACACTACCACCACCACACACTACTATCACCTCACACTACCACCACACACTACCACCACCACACTACCACTACTACACACTACCACCACACATCACCACCACTACACACACTACCACCACACACTACCACCAACACACACTACTACGACCACCACCACACACTACCACCACCACACACTAACACCACAACACACTACTACCAATACACACTACTACCACCACACACTACTACCACCTCCACACACTACCACCACCACCACACACTACCACCAACACACACTACCACCACCATACACACTACCACCACCACACATTAACACCACCACACACTAACACCACCACACACTACCACCATCACACACTACCACCACTACAAATAACCACCATCAAACATTAACACCACCACACACTAACACCACCACACACTACCACCACCACACACTACCACTACCACAAACTACCACCACCACACACTACCACCACTACATACTACCAGCACCACACACTACTACCAACACACACACTACCACCACCACATTACAACTAAACACTACCACCACACACTAACATCACCACACACTACTACCACAACCACCACACACTACCACTATATACACTACCACCACAAACACTACCACCACACACACTACCACACAAACTACCACCACCACACATTTCCACCCCCACACACTACCACCACCACACACACTAATACCAGCACACTTCCACCACCACACACACTACTACCAGCACACTACCACCACCACACACTACTATCACCTCACACTACCACCACACACTACCACCACCACACTACCACTACTACACACTACCACCACACATCACCACCACTACACACACTACCACCACACACTACCACCAACACACACTACTACGACCACCACCACACACTACCACCACCACACACTAACACCACAACACACTACTACCAATACACACTACTACCACCACACACTACTACCACCTCCACACACTACCACCACCACCACACACTACCACCAACACACACTACCACCACCATACACACTACCACCACCACACATTAACACCACCACACACTAACACCACCACACACTACCACCATCACACACTACCACCACTACAAATAACCACCATCAAACATTAACACCACCACACACTAACACCACCACACACTACCACCACCACACACTACCACTACCACAAACTACCACCACCACACACTACCACCACTACATACTACCAGCACCACACACTACCACCACCACAAATTACCACCACCACACATTAACACCACCACACACTACCACCACACACACTACCACCACACACACTTCCACCACACACACTACTATGACCATACACTACCACCACCACCCACTACCACCACCACAAATTACCACCACCACAAATTACCACCACCACACACTACCATCACCACACACTACCACCACACACACTAACACCAATACACACTACTATGACCATACACTACCACCACCACACACTACCACCACCACACACTACCACTACACACACTACCACCACCTTGGTCAGCAGTCCGCGTTAACCGAGGGAATAGGGTCAAATGAGCGGGTGTACTGTGCAGTGAGAATCGGGACAGTGTAAATTGAACAGTGACATTGTAATGCAACACATTGATCACATCTCGTGGTGAATTATCTTAGTGAATTTAGTGAAGATAGATAGTGAAGATCGACTTCTTGAGGCAGCATCCGTCGCATCAACCGGGACCCACTTGGAGACCTGAAGACCTCACAGGATTACCGACGACCCGCCGTGTATTCACCTAGAGTGCTTGTAGGGGGCTGGCTGGTAAGTGTCTCTCATAAGTCTCCAACAGTGTGCAAGGTTTATATAATATCATATCATAGACACTATTGCATTCCATTCAATAATACAATCGTAATAATACAATCGTGGTAGACAGGTAACAGGGACAGCAACTGTGAGCTCACTGGGAACCCAGATAAGCCGCTGATCCCCCCCCCCCCGCCGTAATCTGAAGACTACACCTCACCCACCTCTTAACACCCACCACTCCCACTCTCCCAAAGCACTCCCCCCCACCACACCCACTCTCACACTAGGGCTATTCTAGCTCTCTCTCTCTTGACAAGGGCAAAATGGCAGGTGGACGCAACAGGGACACAGGGAACAGCCAGTGACCAAACTCAAGACATGTTAACCCAAGTTCTTGAGGAATTCAGGAAGGAGATGCAGGAAATGAGAATTACAATTAACAACCTGCAAAGTGAGCTGACATCAGCAAGGGAGGAGATTAAATACCTCACAGAGAAAAATAAAGAGACCGAACATCAGATTATCATCCAAAGGGAAGGTGGGAATGTTACATTGGAAGGTAATGCCTCTGTAACTGAAACATTTGCGGACATACTGAAAAAGAGCTCAGAAGCTATGGACACAGTGAGGGAGGTAGCCATGCAAGCAGCCACCTCACAGGAAGCAGCAAGGTGCACCACTCAGCTGCTGGAGAGAAAAAGATCAGTGGTAGTTGTAGGCATCAAAGAACAGGAAGGATCCAACAGGCAAGAATGGAATAGCAAGGTTAGAGAGGCAGTACAGGGGCTACTGAAGGGGTTACAGATGGAAGGGGCTGAAAGAAACATTGAGAAGGTTTTCAGGTTGGGCTGGTACAAAAAGGACAGAAACCGACTTGTAAAGGTGATGTTTACAAACGAAACCACGAAGGAGGATATTCTCGAAAGGAAGAGTCGACTGCAGCATGTGGAGTGATACAACAAAGTATTCCTGCAGAGAGACAGGACGAAGGAGGAGAGAACCAGGGCAGCAGAGGCAAGGAGGAAGCGCAGGGAGAGAGGAGCAAACCAGGAAATCACAGCCCCCAACACAACAGTCCTAGAGAAGAAGGCGAACCCAAAACCAGCATCCCAGCAACACCAGAGGGGAGGGCAACACCACCACCCCCCTCTGCATAGAAACTCTCCCTTCCCCTCACCCTACCTGCCCCCACCCAACCCTCCCCCCCCCCCCACCCCATTCTTGCCCTGTTACCCCTTCCCCATTCCCATCATGTCCCCCCTCCCACCTTTGCCCTCCTGTCCCCCCTCCCCCTTCATCCCATACCCTCCCTATCCCTCCTCCCCCCTCACCCCGTATCCTCCATGTCCCCCCTATCTCCTTAACCCACACCCTACCTGTCCCCCCTTCCCTGAAACCCCCACCCCTCACCCCAAACTCCTCTGAGACCCTGCAAACCACCTCACAGATCTTCTCACCCATGGAAAAGCTTCCCACACCAGCAGAATGCTCGCCAAGAAAGGGACAAGAAAATGAACTGAAGAAAGTGAGCTTCAAGGCAATGTACACTAACATAGATGGGATTACAAATAAAACAAGTGAACTCGGAGAATGGGCACTAGAAGAAAACCCAGACATAATAGCACTCACAGAAACAAAGCTAACAAACACCATAACAAATGCAGTGTTTCCACAGGGCTACTATGTAGTGAGGAAAGAGAGAGAAGGGAGAGGAGGAGGTGGTGTAGCTTTGCTACTAAGAGAAGGTTGGAGTTTCGAAGAGATGGTAATTCAGAACTGTGAAGGTTTCAGTGACTACATATCAGGCACCATAGCAACTGGAGGACAGAAAATTATAGTAGTAGTCATATATAACCCCCACCGAATGACAGAAGACCCAGACAGGAATATGATAGAAACAACTTGGCCACCATCAATATAATAGAGAGAGCAGCTTCTGTGGCTAGCAGGAACGGATCCAGGCTACTAATCATGGGAGACTTCAACCATGGAAAGATAGATTGGGGGAACAGAGACCCACATGGAGGCCCAGACACATGGAGAGCTAAGCTGCTGGATGTGGCAACAAGAAACTTTCTAAGTCAACACGTCAAGGGACCGACAAGAACGAGAGGAGGGGATGAACCAGCCTTGCTTGATCTGATATTTACCCTAAATGAGTCGGATATAAGGGAAGTTAAGTTGGAAGCCCCCTTGGGAATGAGTGATCATAGTGTATTGAGCTTTGAGTACCTGGTTGAGCTAGGAATTATCACCCCCAAAAAAGAACTGGGAAACAAAGGGCTGGCGTACCGAAAGGGAAACTATGAGGAGATGAATAAATTCTATGGGATATACATTGGGACACAGAACTCGGAACCAAGTCCGTACAAGACATGATGGACTATGTCACCCAAAAATGTCAGGAGGCTGTAAGCAGGTTTGTCCCAGCCCAACAGGAAAAAACAGAGAAGCAAAGGAAGAATCCGTGGTTTAATAGGGAATGTATGAAAGCAAAGGAGCTGAACAAAAGGGCATGGAGGAACTTCCGTAATAACAGAACACCAGAAAGTAGAGAGAGATACCAGAGAACCAGGAACGAGTATGTTAGTGTGAGAAGAGCAGCTGAGAAAAGGTATGAAAATGATATAGCTAATAAAGCCAAGACCGAACCAAAGCTACTACACAGTCACATCAGGAGGAAGACAACAGTGAAGGAACAGGTGATGAAACTTAGGGTGGGCGAGGACAGGTACACAGAGAATGACAAAGAGGTGTGTGAAGAACTCAACAAAAGGTTCCAGGAGGTCTTTACAATAGAACAGGGAGAAGTCACGGCGCTAGGAGAGGTGGCAGCAAACCAGGTGACCTTGGATAGGTTCGAAATTACAAGAGATGAGGTCAAGAAGCACCTATTGGAGCTGGATGTGAGAAAAGCTGTTGGGCCGGATGGAATCTCACCATGGGTATTGAAAGAGTGTGCAGGAGCACTTTGCTTGCCACTCTCCATAGTGTATAGTAGGTCACTGGAAACGGGAGACCTACCAGAAATATGGAAGACTGCTAATGTAGTACCAATATTTAAAAAGGGTGACAGACAAGAGGCACTGAACTACAGGCCAGTGTCCTTAACTTGTATACCATGCAAGGTGATGGAGAAGATTGTGAGAAAAAACCTGGTAACACATCTGGAGAGAAGAGACTTCGTGACAACCCAGCAACATGGGTTCAGGGAGGGTAAATCTTGCCTTACAGGCTTGATAGAATTCTACGATCAGGTGACAAAAATTAAGCAAGAAAGAGAAGGATGGGCGGACTGCATTTTTTGGACTGTCGGAAAGCCTTTGACACAGTACCCCATAAAAGGTTGATGCATAAGCTGGAGAAACAGGCAGGAGTAACAGGTAGGGCGCTCCAGTGGATAAGGGAGTACCTAAGCAATAGGAAGCAGAGAGTTATAGTGAGGGGTGAGACCTCAGAATGGCGTGAAGTCACCAGTGGAGTCCCACAGGGCTCTGTGCTTGGACCTATCCTGTTTCTGATATACGTAAATGATCTCCCAGAGGGTATAGACTCATTCCTCTCAATGTTTGCTGACGACGCCAAAATTATGAGAAGGATTAAGACAGAGGAGGACAGTTTGAGGCTTCAAGAAGACCTGGACAAGCTGCAGGAATGGTCGAACAAATGGCTGTTAGAGTTTAACCCAAGCAAATGTAATGTAATGAAGATAGGGGTAGGAAGCAGGAGACCAGATACAAGGTATCACTTGGGAGATGAAATACTTCAAGAGTCAGAGAGAGAGAAAGACCTGGGGGTTGATATCACGCCAGACCTGTCCCCTGAAGCTCATATCAAGAGGATAACATCAGCAGCATATGCCAGGTTGGCTAACATAAGAACGGCCTTTAGAAACTTGTGTAAGGAATCTTTCAGAACATTATATACCACATATGTCAGACCAATCCTGGAGTATGCGGCTCCAGCATGGAGTCCATATCTAGTCAAGCATAAGACTAAACTGGAAAAGGTTCAAAGGTTTGCCACCAGACTAGTACCCGAGCTGAGAGGTATGAGCTACGAGGAGAGACTACGGGAATTAACCTCACTTCGTTGGAAGACAGAAGAGTTAGGGGGGACATGATCACCACATTCAAGATTCTCAAGGGAATCGACAGGGTTGATAAAGACAGGCTATTTAACACAAGGGGCACACGCACTAGGGGACACAGGTGGAAACTGAGTGCCCAAATGAGCCACAGAGATATTAGAAAGAACTTTTTTAGTGTCAGAGTGGTTGACAAATGGAATGCATTAGGAAGCGATGTGGTGGAGGCTGACTCCATACACAGTTTCAAGTGTAGATATGATAGAGCCCAATAGGCTCAGGAAACTGTACACCTGTTGATTGACGGTTGAGAGGCGGGACCAAAGAGCCAGAGCTCAACCCCCGCAAGCACAACTAGGTGAGTACAACTAGGTGAGTACACACACACACACACACACACACACACACACCACACACACACACACAACACACAACACACACACACACACACACACACACACCACACACACACACATGTTACTGTGGGCTTGTGTTACTGTTACTGTGGGTTGCTGTGGGCATTAAAGAGCAGGAAGGCTCTAACATTACAGAGTGGAATGACAAGGACAAAGCGGCAGTGGATGAAGTACTGAAGGCACTAGACATGGAAGGGGCTGAGCATAGCATTGAGAAGGTTTTCAGGCTAGGTTGGTACAACAAAGCCGAGACCGAGTGATAAAGATAGTCTTTGCAAACGAGAGCTCAAAGGAGAAGATTCTATCAAGGAAGAGCTCCTTGAAAAACGTGGTAAAATTAAAAAATGTATTCCTCCAAAGAGACATGACAAGGGAGGAGAGAGCCGTGGCGGCAGAAGCAAGAAAGAGGCGCAGGGCGAGAGGGGAAAACCAGGAGGTCACAGCTACCAACACAACCCCCCCAGATGCGAGGGGGGAACCCACAACCAGCTACCCAGTAACACCAGAGGGGAGGATAACCCCGCCACCCTCTGCATAGAAAACCCACCTACCCTTCCCCCCACACCCAATCCCCACCCTTCTGCCCCTCCCCTCATCCCACAGAGTCTTCCCTCCCCTCCTTTCCTCCTGTCCTCCCTCCCCTTTCACCCCATACCCTCCCTGCCCTCCCCCTTCACTGGATCCCCCGCCCCTCATCCTAGTATCCTCTGAGACCCTGTTATCCACCTCACAGGTCTTCACACCAATGGAACAGCTTCCCCCACCAGCAGAACACTCACCAAGGAGGCGATTTGAGAAGGGACAGAGGAAAGTGAGCCTCAAAGCAATGTACACTAACATAGATGGAATTACAAATAAAGCGAATGAGCTTGGAGAACGGGTACTAGAGGAAAACCCAGACATAATAGCCCTCGCAGAAACAAAACTGACGAAAACGATAACAAATGCAGTGTTCCCACAGGACTATTATGTTATGAGGAAAGAGAGGGAAGGAAGAGGTGGTGGTGGTGTAGCTCTACTGGTAAGAAAAGGCTGGGATATTGAGGAGATGGTTGTTCAGGGCTGTGAAGGTTTCAGTGACTACATAGCAGGTACCATAACAATGGAGGGAAAAAAATTATAGTCGTAGTCATATATAATCCTCCACCAAATGACAGAAGACCTAGACAGGAATATGATAGAAACAACATGGCCACCATTAACATAATAGAAAGAGCAGCTTCTGTTGCTAGCAGGAATGGATCTGGACTACTAATAATGGGAGACTTCAACCATGGGAAGATAGATTGGGAGAACAGAGACCCGCATGGAGGACCAGAAACATGGAGAGCTAAGCTGCTGGATGTGGCAACAAGAAACTTTCTAAGCCAGCACGTCAATGACCCAACAAGAATGAGAGGAGAAGATGAACCAGCAATGCTTGATTTGATATTTACCCTAAATGAGTGGGATATAAGGGAAGTTAAGATGGAAGCGCCCTTGGGAATGAGTGACCATAGTGTATTAAACTTTGAGTACCTGGTAGAGCTAGGAATTATCTCCCCCAAAAAAGAACTAGGAATCAAAAGGCTGGCATTCCGAAAGGGGAATTATGTACAGATGAGAAGTTTCCTAAGTGAAATACCTTGGGACTCAGACCTCAGAGATAAGTCTGTACAGGGTATGATGGACTATGTTACCCAAAAGTGTCAGGAGGCAGTAAACAGGTTCATCCCGGTCCAAAGGGAAAAATCCGAGAAGCAACAGAAGAATCCATGGTATAATAGGGAATGTATGGAAGCGAAGAAACTGAACAAAAGGGCGTGGAGGAACTTCCGGAATAACAGAACACCAGAAAGCAGAGAGAGATACCAGAGAGCCAGGAATGAGTACGTCAGGGTGAGAAGAGAAGCAGAGAAAAGTTTTGAAAATGATATAGCAAACAAAGCCAAGACCGAACCAAAGCTACTCCACAGTCACATCAGAAGGAAAACAACAGTGAAAGAACAGGTATTGAAACTTAGAACAGGCGAGGACAGGTATACAGAGAATGACAAAGAGGTGTGTGAAGAACTCAACAAGAGGTTCCAGGAGGTCTTCACAATAGAACAAGGTGAGGTCACTGTGCTAGGAGAAAGGGAGGTAAATCAGGCGGCCTTGGAAGAGTTCGAAATTACGAGAGAGGAGGTAAAGAGACACCTGCTGGATCTGGATGTTAGGAAGGCTGTTGGGCCAGACGGGATCTCACCTTGGATACTGAAAGAGTGTGCAGAGGCACTTTGCTTGCCACTCTCCATAGTGTATAGTAAGTCACTGGAGACGGGAGACCTACCAGAAATATGGAAGACGGCGAATGTGGTCCCAATATACAAAAAGGGCGACAGGCAAGAGGCACTGAACTACAGGCCAGTGTCCTTGACTTGTATACCATGCAAGGTGATGGAGAAGATCGTGAGAAAAAACCTGGTAACACATCTGGAGAGAAGAGACTTCGTGACAAATCGCCAACATGGGTTCAGGGAGGGAAAATCTTGCCTTACAGGCTTGATAGAATTCTACGATCAGGTGACAAAGATTAAGCAAGAAAGAGAGGGCTGGGCGGACTGCATTTTCTTGGATTGTCGGAAAGCCTTTGACACAGTACCGCATAAGAGGCTGGTACATAAGCTGGAGAGACAGGCAGGTGTAGCTGGTAAGGTGCTCCAGTGGATAAGGGAGTACCTAAGCAATAGGAAGCAGAGAGTTACGGTAAGGGGTGAGACCTCCGATTGGCGTGAAGTCACCAGTGGAGTCCCACAGGGCTCTGTACTCGGTCCTATCTTGTTTCTGATATATGTAAATGATCTCCCGGAGGGTATCGATTCATTTCTCTCCATGTTTGCGGACGATGCCAAAATTATGAGAAGGATTAAAACAGAAGAGGACTGTTTGAGGCTTCAAGAAGACCTAGACAAGCTGAAGGAATGGTCGAACAAATGGTTGTTAGAGTTTAACCCAACCAAATGTAATGTAATGAAGATAGGTGTAGGGAGCAGGAGGCCAGATACAAGGTATCATCTGGGAGAGGAAATTCTTCAGGAATCAGAGAAAGAAAAAGACTTGGGGGTTGATATCACGCCAGACCTGTCTCCTGCAGCACATATCAAGAGGATAACATCAGCGGCATATGCCAGGTTGGCCAACATACGAACGGCATTCAGAAACTTGTGTAAAGAATCATTCAGAACTTTGTATACCACATATGTCAGGCCAATCCTGGAGTATGCAGCCCCAGCATGGAGTCCATATCTAGTCAAGGATAAGACTAAACTGGAAAAGGTTCAAAGGTTTGCCACCAGACTAGTGCCCGAGCTGAGAGGTATGAGCTACGAGGAGAGACTACGGGAATTAAACCTCACTTCGCTGGAAGACAGAAGAGTTAGGGGGGACATGATCACCACATTTAAGATTCTGAAGGGAATTGATAGGGTAGATAAAGACAGGCTATTTAACACAAGGGGCACACGCACAAGGGGACACAGGTGGAAACTGAGTGCCCAAATGAGCCACAGAGATATTAGAAAGAACTTTTTTAGTGTCAGAGTGGTTGCCAAATGGAATGCATTAGGAAGTGATGTGGTGGAGGCTGACTCCATACACAGCTTCAAGTGTAGATATGATAGAGCCCAATAGGCTCAGGAATCTGTACACCAGTTGATTGACAGTTGAGAGGCGGGACCAAAGAGCCAAAGCTCAACCCCGCAAGCACAATTAGGTGAGTACAATTAGGTGAGTACACACACACACACACACACAGATAAGTCATCTGCACGGTATGATGGACTATGTTACCCAAAAGTGTCAGGAGGCATTAACAGGTTCATCCCGGCCCAAAGGGAAAAATCCGAGAAGCAACAGAAGAATCCATGGTATAATAGGCATGTATGGAAGCGAAGAAAGTGAACAAAAGGGCGTGGAGGAACTTCCGGAATAACAGAACACCAGAAAGCAGAGAGAGATACCAGAGAACCAGGAATGAGTTCGTCAGGGTGAGAAGAGAAGCAGAGAAAAGTTTTGAAAATGATATAGCAAACAAAGCCAAGACCGAACCAAAGCTACTCCACAGTCACATCAGAAGGAAAACAACAGTGAAAGAACAAGTATTGAAACTTAGAACAGGCGAGGACAGATATAAAGAGAATGACAAAGAGGTGTGTGAAGAACTCAACAAGAGGTTCCAGGAGGTCTTCACAATAGAACAATGTGAGGTCACTGTGCTAGGAGAAAGGGAGGTAAACCAGGAGGCCTTGGAAGAGTTCGAAATTACGAGAGAGGAGGTAAAGAGACACCTGCTGGATCTGGATGTTAGAAAGGCTGTTGGTCCAGACGGGATCTCACCATGGTTACTGAAAGAGTGTGCAGAGGCACTTTCCTTGCCACTCGCCATAGTGTATAGTAAGTCACTGGAGACGGGAGACCTACCAGAAATATGGAAGACGGCGAATGTGGTCCCAATATACAAAAAGGGCGACAGGCAAGAGGCACTGAACTACAGGCCAGTGTCCTTGACTTGTATACCATGCAAGGTGATGGAGAAGATCGTGAGAAAAAACCTGGTAATACATCTGGAGAGAAGGGACTTCGTGACAAATCACCAACATGGGTTCAGGGAGGGTAAATCTTGCCTTACAGGCTTGATAGAATTCTACGATCAGGTGACAAAGATTAAGCAAGAAAGAGAGGGCTGGGCGGACTGCATTTTCTTGGATTGTCGGAAAGCCTTTGACACAGTGCCGCATAAGAGGCTGGTACATAAGCTGGAGAGACAGGCAGGTGTAGCTGGTAAGGTGCTCCAGTGGATAAGGGAGTACCTAAGCAATAGGAAGCAGAGAGTTACGGTGAGGGGTGAGACCTCCGATTGGCGTGAAGTCACCAGTGGAGTCCCACAGGGCTCTGTACTCGGTCCTATCTTGTTTCTGATATATGTAAATGATCTCCCGGAGGGTATCGATTCATTTCTCTCAATGTTTGCAGACGATGCCAAAATTATGAGAAGGATTAAAACAGAAGAAGACTGTTTGAGGCTTCAAGAAGACCTAGACAAGCTGAAGGAATGGTCGAACAAATGGTTGTTAGAGTTTAACCCAACCAAATGTAATGTAATGAAGATAGGTGTAGGGAGCAGGAGGCCAGATACAAGGTATCATCTGAGAGAGGAAATTCTTCAGGAGTCAGAGAAAGAAAAAGACTCGGGGGTTGATATCACGCCAGACCTGTCTCCTGCAGCACATATTAAGAGGATAACATCGGCGGCATATGCCAGGCTGGCCAACATACGAACGGCATTCAGAAACTTGTGTAAAGAATCATTCAGAACTTTGTATACCAAATATGTCAGGCCAATCCTGGAGTATGCAGCTCCAGCATGGAGTCCATATCTAGTCAAGCATAAGACTAAACTGGAAAAGGTTCAAAGGTTTGCCACCAGACTAGTACCCGAGCTGAGAGGTATGAGCTACGAGGAGAGACTACGGGAATTAAACCTCACTTCGCTGGAAGACAGAAGAGTTAGGGGGGACATGATCACCACATTCAAGATTCTGAAGGGAATTGATAGGGTAGATAAAGTCAGGCTATTTAACACAAGGGGCACACGCACAAGGGGACACAGGTGGAAACTGAGTGCCCAAATGAGCCACAGAGAAATTAGAAAAAACTTTTTTAGTGTCAGAGTGGTTGACAAATGGAAAGCATTAGGAAGTGATGTGGTGGAGGCTGACTCCATACACAGTTTCAAGTCCAGATATGATAGAGCCCAATAGGCTCAGGAATCTGTACACCTGTTGATTGACGGTTGAGAGGCGGGACCAAAGAGCCAGAGCTCAACCCCGCAAACACAACTAGGTGAGTACACACACACACGTGACTAGGTGAGTACACGTAAGTTATGTAAGGCCAATCCTGGAGTATGCAGCCCCAGCATGGAGCCCGTATCTAGTCAAGCATAAGACGAAGCTGGAATAAGTTCAGAGGTATGCCACTAGGCTAGTCCCAGAGCTAAGAGGCTTGAGTTACGAGGAAAGGCTGTGTGAACTGCACCTCACGTCGCTGGAAGACAGAAGAGCTCGAGGAGACATGATCACCACATACAAATTTCACAGGGAAATTGACAGGGTAGACAAAGATAGATTATTTAACTCGGAAGGTGCACGCACAATGGGACACAGGTGGAAGCTGAGTACCCAAATGAGCCACAGAAACATTAGAATGAACTTTTTCAGTGTCAGAGTGGTTGGTAAATAGAATGCATTAGGAAGTGATGTGGTGGAGGCTGACTCCATACACAGTTTCAAATGTTGATATGATAGAGCCCAGTAGGCTCAGGAATTTGTACACCAGTTGAGTTACAGTTGAGAGGCGGGACCAAAGAGTCAAAGCTCAACCCCTGAAAGTACACCTAGGTGAGTACAACTAGGTGAGCACAACTAGGTGAGTACAATTAGGTGAGTACAACTAGGTTAGTACAACTAGGTGTGCACAATTAGGTGAGCACAACTAGGTGAGGACAACTAGGTGAGTACAACTAGGTGAGTACAACTAGGTGAGCACAACTAGGTGAGCACAACTAGGTGAGTACAACTAGGTGGGTACAGCTAGGTGAGGACAACTAGGTGAGTACAACTAGGTGAGTACAGCTAGGTGAGCACAACTAGGTGAGCACAACTAGGTGGGTACAACTAGGTGAGTACAACTAGGTGAGCACAACTAGGTGAGCACAACTAGGTGAGCACAACTAGGTCAGCACAACTAGGTGAGTACAACTAGGTGGGTACACAACTAGGTGAACACAACTAGGTGAGCACAATTATGTGAACACAACTAGGTTATCTTGAGATGATTTCGGGGCTTTTTAGTGTCCCCGCGGCCCGGTCCTCGACCAGGCCACCACCCCCAGGAAGCAGCCAGTGACAGCTGACTAACACCCAGGTACCTATTTTACTGTTAGGTAACAGGGGCATAGGGTGAAAGAAACTCTGCCCATTGTTTCTCGTCGGCGCCTGGGATCGAACCCGGGACCACAGGATCACAAGTCCAGCGTGCTGTCCGCTCGGCCGACCGGCTCCCCTGAGTACAGGTGAGTACAACTAGGTAAGTACAACTAGGTGAGTACAACTAGGTGAGTACAACTAGGTGAGTACAACTAGGTGAGTACAACTAGGTAAGTACAACTAGGTGAGTACAACTAGGTGAGTACAACTAGGTGAGTACAACTAGGTGAGTACAACTAGGTGAGTACAACTAGGTAAGTACAACTAGGTGAGTACAACTAGGTGAGTACAACTAGGTGAGTACAACTAGGTGAGTACAACTAGGTGAGCACAATTAGGTTAGTACAACTAGATGAGTACAACTAGGTAAGTACAACTAGGTGAGTACAACTAGGTGAGTACAACTAGGTGAACACAACTAGGTGAGTACAACTACTCCGTCTATTTGTAGATACATGTCTCCTTGTGGACTGATGAAAGAGGCTTTCTTTGTACATGCTTCGAGAAGACTCTTCAAGTGTGGCTCAGGTATGTCTAATTTGGGGGTGCTCTCGTCTCTGTATACTCTGTCCAGTATCATTCCTATGGTTGTGTCGACTGGGACGTTGGTAAATAGGGATTCCACGTCCAGGGAAGCAATGATTCCATCGGGATGAGTAGATTTGATTAATTCTAGGAAATCTGATTGTAGACTATACTTACTTGGAGTGTATAGAGTTAGGAGTTCATTGAGTTTTTTTGCCAGGTGATAAGTTGGAGTTGGTATTTGGCTGATTATAGGGCGTTGTGGGTTACCTGGTTTATGTGTCTTAACATTGCCGTAGGAATATCCTAAGCCATAGTCGCCTTGAAGTTTATTGAAATGCACACTACCTTTGTTTGCGTTAATTGCCGTAATTGTTTTGTTTACTTTCCGCTTAAGGTCTTCCACAGGGTTCCTCGTGATTCGTTGAAATTTGGAGTCATCATTAAGGATATCGCTAATTTTGTTTATGTATTCTTGGGTAGGAATCAATACATATGCTGCTGTCTTGTCGGCTTTTCTTATTGTTACGTCTTTCAGATTTTTTAGTTGTTTTGCTGCTTCTTTGAGTCGTGGGGTTAAGATTGTAGAAATAATCCGTAAAGGAGTAAAAAGCACTACTCCTAACCAAAACATAAACCTGATAATATTCTATAACACCAAGAAGACTTCCGAACTCCTTATCAAAAACAGCCCGAAGCCAACAGAGAACCCTCTACAGCAGTCAAGCGTTGTATACATGTACACTTGCCCCCACGAAGGATGTAACCTTCAATCTAAGTACATAGGTATGACGTCGACCAAGCTGACGAGGCGTTTGACATGCCATCTTCAATCCGGTGCCTCCAGGAATCACATGAGACACGCCCATGACATCACGCTAGCAAGAGAAATGTTGAACAAAAATACATGCATAATAGACAAAACCCAAGATGCAAGAAGATTACAAATTCTTGAAGCAATTCACATAAGAATAGAACAACCTACCATGAACACCCAAATCACGGAACTTTTTACTCTACACACAATGAGAGTAAGGACAAGACCAGAACATAACGATGCCAACACAGAAGACAATGTTCAACATAACAGGCCAATTACACTGGATTAATCTTTGAATGTAGATACCAGCTGCCTCGTATGGGCCAATAGGCCTTCTGCGGTTACATCTATTCTTATGTTCAAATGTTTCACCCCACATTTATCCCTTATGTATCCCCTATGTTTTCACCTTTATTGTCTTATCACCTGACCCAGTGCGGGTATAAAATCAACCACATTGTAAAATTTTTTCACTTGAGAATGAACCATGGAGGTTCGAAACGTTGTGCAAATTGTATAAATAAGTGTAATACATTCTATAGTAATTCACCTCTTTTCTTCACCCGGAAATTACGAAAATGAGTTTTGGAGAACTCCTATTTCAGCTAAGCCCTGATGCTAAGAAAATAGTTAGAGGAATAGAAGCCCTAAATCAGAAGATAGTAAATACAGAATATGCGGTCATATTCAATGAGACATGTTTAAAAGAAAACCTGCTGCCAGTATACACCAATATAAACCCACATGACCCAGCAGTCCGCAATACAGAGTTTACCTATAGGTATAGGCAAGAACTCATACGGCATCAACTAAACAAGAAGAAGGAAGTCCTCCAAACCCTTACAGAGCAAGCTGAGCATCTGTTAAACAAATGAACCCAGTACGACATCCCTATCCAACTCAAGCAAACCATCACCAGTGAACTATTTAACCTGAAACAACAACATAAAACTCGTGTAGAAACAAAGACACTCCGTAAGTTAACAGCCTAAACGGTGGACAGTTAAAGATCCCTCGTCCTAAAGATGGCTACATTAACTGACTTCTTATGATCTTACCCAGGACCAACGAGACCTCTTAAATCTTGGTCTAAATTGTCAACTCATATCTAAACCAAAGATGCATCAAAAACGCCTGGAAATCGAAATGCTTCTGGACGACATCCATAAGCTAGAAGACAACAAAAAAGTCATCACCTCTGACACACTTCAGGCTGAACTACTAGCAGAAGCGGGGAAAAAACGAGGAACATATTCATCTACAATCTTAACCCCACGACTCAAAGAAGCAGCAAAACAACTAAAAAATCTGAAAGACGTAACAATAAGAAAAGCCGACAAGACAGCAGCATATGTATTGATTCCTACCCAAGAATACAGGAACAAAATTAGCGATATCCTTAATGATGACACCAAATTTCAACGAATCACGAGGAACCCTGTGGAAGACCTTAAGCGGAAAGTAAACAAAACAATTACGGCAATCAACGCAAACAAAGGTAGTGTGCATTTCAATAAACTTCAAGGCGACTATGGCTTAGGATATGCCTAC
>WNGS01032209.1:0-10292 GCA_020271785.1 Procambarus virginalis
CTTGAGCACTTTCTTCGCACTCCCGCTCTATTTCCATCTTTACCGATGGGTCTAAGTCTGCGGACGGTGTGGGCTACTCTGTTGTTTTCCTGACCGTACTTATATGTGTCGCCTCCCTTCGGAGGCTAGCGTCTTTACGGCGGAACTTATGCTATTCTCTATGCTCTCCGTCTCTTGCTTTCTCATTCTCATTCCTCCTTTGTGGTTGTCGTTGACTCACGTAGTGCCCTAATGGCTCTTGGGTCCTTTAATCCTGTCCACCCAGTGGTCATCGAGATTCAGCAATGGCTGTTTCTTATTTCTAGCAAGTTTAAATCGGTAGAGTTTTGCTGGGTTCCCAGCCATATTGGGGTTTCTTTGAATGAGCGTGCAGATGCTGCCGCTAAGGATGCCATCCGTTCTTGTCCCATCTCCCGTAAGGGTCTTCCTTATTCTGACTTTTATCCGGTTATTCATTCCTCTATCCTTGCCCGGTGGCAGAGTTGTTGGTCCTCTGTGGTTGGTAACAACTGCGTACTCTCAAACGTAGTGTGTCCCCGTGGCCTTCCTCCTACCACCGTAATCGGCGGTGGGAAACTGCTTTAGCACGGCTGCGGGTTGGCCATACTCGCTTAACCCACGGTCACTTAATGGAGCGCCGCCCTGCTCCTTGTTGTCCGAATTGCGTTGTCCCTCTTACGGTTATGCATATCCTTGTTGAATGTCCTGCCTTCCAGGACGAGCGTGTGTCTTGCTTTCCGACCGTCCCTCGCGGTCACTTGTTCCTCGATAGAATTCTAGGTGAATCGGATACTTTTGATATCGTTCGCCTTATGCGTTTTGTTCTCGTATTGGCTTCTTAGTAATATTTAGCGCCCTCTGATTATTTCGCACTTTGATGGTGCTACATAGCCTTCCCGGTTTGGTGCCTTCTTTTGATAATTACATTACATTAGCCGAATATTATAAGTGTAGGTTATTGGATTTTGTGAATCCTAAGCCTTTACATACACTGAGCATAATTTTTACATTTAATACTAAATACCTGTATATAAACTTTTGTAATTGAGACTAAATTTAAGTTTCCCCTAGATAAGTGGGAATCATAATTCCCTTATGATAATTACTTACTATTCCTGTCTTGCCATAAATTTAAAAGTATTGCAAATCTACAAATACTGTAACTGAGATTAGTATTTAATCCCTGAAGCCTATACTTCCTCCCAGAAGCTCCCTCTCACAAGATGGTCACAGCAGCTGTTTTTACTACAAAAGGCTCTTATCACCGCACAAACCTTTCATATTTGTAATTGCTCTAACCACTTCCCCTTTCTTGTAAATATTGATTCATGGTCCCCTTGCAAGATACTGGCTGTATGCCTCATATGACCCCCTTGCTAAATGATAATCGGCAGCTGTTCCATGACAAAATCCTCGGCTTCTTTTAACGTTGCTTGTCTTGTCTATCTGCTGTCATATTGACATCCTGAATACTAGCTTGAATATTCTTTATCACAGATAGTACTATATAATGATCCTGGCATAGTGTTTTCTTTTGATAATTACTTGCTTGGACATTCTGGGTGGTTGGTTGCCCGAGTCAATCACAGCAGAGAACACCAAAATGTAGGTTTCTCATTCACTTTAATATTGGAATTGGACCCCTGTCTGTTTACGGTAAGAAAAGGTGGGAGTAATATGATGGCAAGACACTACAGCCAGCCCCGACTTTACAGGGGTTACTAGCAGCCTTTGTTTCTATTGACTGTTCAGTGGTGCAGTGCCAGGTGATGGAAGCAAGTGGTATCAAAATAAACTGATTCTAGGTCACAAGCTTCAGAAATGGTAACCTAGTGGCAACTAGTACTGTATTTCATTTTTGTTGCATTTATTCACATATTCATAATTTCACAGTACTGTATAAGTAAACAAATAATTAATAAAAATCTCTTTATGACAAATTCAGTATAATAGAAGATAATACTTTATATACTCTATAGTATATGTTACATATTAAATAAAACTTCCAATTATCAGCTTTAACAAATGTATAAATGAACTAAAAATAAACAAGGTTTAAGACAGAACATTTCAAACTCACTAATTGATGTAGTTAAAATACTTCGTGGCTATTTATTGAGAAAATGACAAGCTCTCGTGACAATATTTGATGTATGAGAGTAGAAATATACTGTACAGTCATTGTGAAGAACCGATACCTGTATTATACCAATGCTATATACTCCCACTCAAATCAGTTAGAGTGGACAGTAGAGTGATGGTCTCACTTCATGCAAGTTGGTGTTCAATCCCCGACCGTCCAAGTGAATGGGCACTAGTCCTTACCCATCGTCCCACCACAAGGCCTTATCCTAATGCCTTCCAAGTACATGTACTACATAGAGTTATAATGGCTTGGTCTCCTCATAGTTCCCTTCCTTAAATGGTTAAACCAGAAACCAGATTTCTGAAGTAGAGGGAATATAGAGGACATATATGGCCTACACACACACACACATAAAGCACCTAAATTATTGGGACTGTCTCATAATGTACTCTCTGAAATGGAAACAAGAGAGCTTACACATAATATATACATGGAAAATACAGGAAGGTCAGGTCCCAAATTTGCATGGTAAAATAACATACAGTACTGGAGCAAACAATATGGTAGGAAATGCAGAATATAGCCGGTGAAAAGTGAAGGTGTCGTAGAAAAATCAGATTAAAAAAAAAAAGCCCTCCCGGAAATCCCGCATTGAATGTAATACAAAGCCTCTTACTGGTGGATCTCTTCTGTATCTCCCAGTTTCTGTCTTCCTGTTATGTTCAGGAGCCTTACTTTGGCATTGTGTGAATAACTCTGCTACCAAAGGGCACTTGTGATTTGCTAAGAGTCTGGTGCGATACCTGGGTTTAGAGGATATAGGTGGGAAGCTCAGCGAGATGGAAGAGACCCACCAGAAAGGGGCATTTCATAACCTTCAAAGGTGATTTTTTTTAATAGAACCTTGAGATTAGCATCAATGAAATATGCCTAAATACACAGAAAATACTTATGCTACCAGTACAGTATAAGATTAAATATCACTAAAAGAATAATATAATATACCTATCAATTGTTTGAAATCATAATAAATTTATACAAATTCAGGTGGTAAATTTAATATTACAGTACCTAGTTAGAAATACCGGCAGGACTTGGCCATTTTATTCCTCCGTGCTGTACCTTTCATGTTGTACTTCCCTTGTATGTTAGTTCAATGATCCTCAGACTAAATTTAGAATTTCTATCATTTTTTGCATTTATTTTATCATGAGTAGGACAGATGTTTAGCAACACCATACTTTAGGCAGTAGTAGTTGAGAAGAATTTTTTTTTTTACTATTCACGAAAACAGGGATCGGTGATAAATCTTAGGAGTGCCGTTACTGTAGCACATCTGTTGGAGGAGTTTGGCATTGGTACTAACACTGTATATAGAATACACAGTACTTCCAAATTCCTACAGTACATGGACGCCTACCAGGCTTGGCCACTTAAAAATTAAAATGATAGGTAAAATCAGTTTTTTCTTGCATGTAATACTGTATCATGATTATTTCCGATTGTACAATTGCTAATTAGTTTCTTATATTATGGATGTTTAAATGTTATTAAATGTAATGTATTAAATGTTGTACTGTTCCAACATTTTTTTTTGTTTATTGAGCCCATGCAGATGCCAGATGCTGTGGAAGTGGTGTCTGCCCCAATTAGTCAGTTACAGCAGGAGTACACAGTACAGTACAGTACACTAGTTAAAATCCTGAGAAAATGTTAATCTATTTTTCTAACAAATATTGTAAGGTTTAATATAACTCTGAAGTGCATATTTGAATGCTATTATATTTTATATAAGTATTGTACTGCTAGCAATGTGCAGATATTTAGCACCAACTATTTAATTTAAATGAGTGCCATCAATAATGTACAGTATACGATACAGCCCATGCAAGTACAGTAATAGATGGGACCTTTAACATTTAATACTGAAATGATTAAGTTGTACATGTATATAAAATCTATAGAATATTGATAAAACAATAGCTTCATTTAAATACCAATATAAAAATAACAATTACTTGCAGTGTGATACTTATTTTATAATTTAGGGAACTGAGTTAAAAAAATTTAATCCACAGATATTTAGAGGACACGTTAAGGCAATATTACTCTCGAGTTACAACTGCATAGTGAATTTATGGACAGTACAGTACCATCAATCATATTAAAAACCTGCTCATCATAGTTTTCACTAAGTAGCAAAAAATTTTATGCAATCACAGTATGGATGTATAATTTTGTATCTATATCCTGCAAATACCTATGAAATCTTTGTGTTAGGGTTTCATGCCAACAATGGATGGTATTCCTCTAGGAGTCTCTTGCGGTAGATGTGCGAGAAGCCACAGAGCGATGCTGCCCATTTGAGTGACAGAACTGACCATATTGCCATGAAGTAATGATTTGTACCAATGTTATCCATGGAGGGGAAACCTGCATATAAATATTAAAATAGTTTTCAGTGCAATGTATCTTTAAAAGTTATTTTTTAATTGTTTACATGCTTCTAATGATATTGTAGCATGACACTGGAAATAATGCAATGCTTATTATAATACAGTACTATGTTTGGCAACTCTAACCTGACAAATGTCTACTTGATAATGTTCCTTTGTTTTACATTGTAAAATTTAGGAAATGCAGTGCAAATTATTTTCAAATAGAGTAGTGTAATCTTACCTTCATTTCTGGATATAGCAATACCAATGTACACTGCTGTTCCTATAACCCCAGCTATCAACCCTAAGAGCCCCAGAAGTCGTATCTGCAGAAGGTTCTCTGGTGTGTACCACAGCTCTATGGAGTGCTTCTTGTACAGAATATGGATGAAGAGTGTTGTAGCAGCAAATGTCCCTGTAGCAAAGGTATGACACAGTTTTCATATAAAATTAAATTGTTTACAAATTCAAATGTACAATATATATATATATATATATATATATATAATATATATATATATATATATATCACTAAGAACTCTTTGACCCGGCCAGGATTCGAACCCATGCCGTCCAGGATCACCCCTAAACGTACACAGTACCGTGACCACCGCACCAATGATCGTCATAAGGATTGGTCAGTCATGGCGCTTATTAACTAAGCTCCCTGACTGACCAACCCCCGACGACACTCATGGATCCATTTGGGTACAGTTTTTCATCAAATTCTGGCGCATGCACGGGCCGCACTGAGTCTAACATGTGTGAGAAAGCTGCATGAACGCGCAAGCCATATATCACTAAGAACTCTTTGACCCGGCCAGGATTCGAACCCCTGCCGTCCAGGATCACCCCTAAACGTACACAGTACCGTGACCACCGCACCAATGATCGTCATAAGGATTGGTCAGTCATGGCGCTTATTAACTAAGCTCCCTGACTGACCAACCCCCGACGACACTCATGGATCCATTTGGGTACAGTTTTTCATCAAATTCTGGCGCATGCACGGGCCGCACTGAGTCTAACATGTGTGAGAAAGCTGCATGAACGCGCAAGCCATATATCACTAAGAACTCTTTGACCCGGCCAGGATTCGAACCCATGCCGTCCAGGATCACCCCTAAACGTACACAGTACCGTGACCACCGCACCAATGATCGTCATAAGGATTGGTCAGTCATGGCGCTTATTAACTAAGCTCCCTGACTGACCAACCCCGACGACACTCATGGATCCATTTGGGTACAGTTTTTCATCAAATTCTGGCGCATGCACGGGCCGCACTGAGTCTAACATGTGTGAGAAAGCTGCATGAACGCGCAAGCCATATATCACTAAGAACTCTTTGACCCGGCCAGGATTCGAACCCATGCCGTCCAGGATCACCCCTAAACGTACACAGTACCGTGACCACCGCACCAATGATCGTCATAAGGATTGGTCAGTCATGGCGCTTATTAACTAAGCTCCCTGACTGACCAACCCCCGACGACACTCATGGATCCATTTGGGTACAGTTTTTCATCAAATTCTGGCGCCATTGTTTAAAGCTGTCCACCCAGACCCCCCCCCCCCAGTCACCCCTCAAGGCGGAGCGTGGTGTCTCGGCAAACCCCCACCCCTCGCCCTGCCAGTGCTGGCCTCACCGCAAGGCTGTGCCGTCTCTCACCGCCACCTATTCACCGCCCACACAGTGCCCGTCGCAGAGAGTGTGTCACCCTCTCATGCAACGCAGATATGGTCACAGGGGGGTTCCCCACAGCAAGCATTCAGGTTGGTCTTCCCAAAAGGGAGGGAAGAACACAAGTACCACCACAGTGAGTGGTGAGCGCGTGAGAGACAGCTAACTACGCCCTGCGCCCGGCCACCAACCCGTGATCACGCCTCCACGGGCCACGCCACCTAGTGTCACAGCCCGCACTAGGGGAGACGGGTAGAGGGCTACTCCCCCAACCTAAACCAAGGAAACCACCTCAGGCCAAGACACTGGGCAATTCCTGTGGACAATCGTTACCGGAGACATGAGGCGGCACCCAGAGGTACCTCGAATGAACGTGTCGGGCCTTTGAGTGCAGAGAAAGCTCCTAACAGCCTTAGATAACCGATTGGAACCCATAACGTCTGCACACACGTGCTCGTGAGGTTTCTATCGGAGCGTTACCCTGTAGAGAAGGAAGGCCCACAGGCCCCCCCGTGCACCCCCAACACTCCAGCAAACTTCAGCGTCATCAGGATGCCCCATCCTCGGGCTGGCCATTCAAAGCATCCACCACAGAACTCTTCCTCACATTCCTAAAGGCTGCTGCGCGCCCATTCGCAGCAGTGAAATATACAGACCTTCTAAGGAAAGTGAATGACCGGTCTGAAAATCTAATGCTGCAGCCCACCATCAAAGCATGGCATAATTTGGTCCTGTTTGGCATGTTATTCTGCTTAGGCGCTAACCTGCAAGAAGGAGGCAAGTCACTAATTAGCCTCATCAGTCACTAGGTCAATAAAATAATTTTCCCAGAGCTGACAACTTGATCCCCAGCCCGCCATCAGCGCAAAAACCGTTCCGTGAAAGACCCAAGAGTTCCAATGATAAATTTTAAAGCTGGGAACACACGTGACCAAGAAAAGTTGAAGAGGGCAACACAGTGTGTAGGGCAATTAGGTTACTTACCAGCTGAAAGAAACAATCGCCCCTAGAGATACATGCAACTGCCGACATCACTGAGAGAGAAGCACCCTCCTAGAGAACCATGGGAACCCATTGCTCGGGACACAAATGCCCTAGACATGGGACCTCTAGTCCTCCAAGCATCAGAGGTATACAAAGCCAATCAGTGTCATTTTCACCAGGCTCAGCAGGGGGAATTACACTGGAGTAATGAATCCTCAGCACCTCAAGGAGTTGACAAACCCAGTTCTCGGCTAAGTTGCCGAGACACTGCTTTCAGAGATCACCTATATGTTTGTCAACGACTGTCTCTCCGGTTTGATCCCAGATACAATTAAAACGTTCTTCTTCGGAGCATCCTTTTGTGCCCTTAAGAAGAAGGAATGTTGGAGTCAGACCCATTGCCGAGGGCAACACACTTCGGCGCCATGTTGCCAGGGCAGCTGTCAGAAGCAAAACCAAGGCTCAAGCGAATAGACGCTATGGCTCATAAACCTGGATGCTTCGGCTCCCCATCAACTAGGTTTTGGTGTCCTCCCATGGCTGTGAAGCAGCGGCTCATGCAGCTGGAGCCTATATCAAGGACGTCCCAGAAAATAAGGCATTAAAATTAAATTAGACTTGAAAAATGCCTTCAACCAGATAAAAAGGAATGTGGTACTGGAAGGACAGTGCGAAACCAGCTTGATCCTTGTCTACGTTCCTTCGTTTCGGAGCAGGGTACAGTAGGGGAGCGACACTGTTGTTTGGGGAAAATGAAGTTGTTTCCCCGCAGACGGTGTCCAGCAGGGAGACCGACGTGCCCCTTTTCTTTTCTGCATGTCAGCTAAGGAGGTTACAAGTAGGTTGTCCAGCGAATTCAACATCTTGTTCCTGAGAACGATGGCACCCTGGCAGGGACACAGGAATCCCTTGCTAGGAGATCTTCGGCTAGTGAAATCTAGGGGAGAAGAGTTAGGCCTTACACTAAATCCATCAAAGTGTGGAATCATATCGTCCAACCAACCAATCATAAATCCAGTACAAATCTTATTGCCAGGAGCCCAAGTGGATCGCTCCAACCGACAGGTGTCTGCTAGCTTAGTGGCAGCCTCTGGGCTCGAACGCCATGAGGTAGTCCTCCGCGAAGGAAAGCTTAAAGACCTGAGGAGGGGGACATGGAACGCGGCCCGCAATATGGGGGCCGTTTGGATGCTCATGATGCGTTGGCATCTCGGCTTACCATGGTCGTGGTCCCCCTTATTGTGCCCCCAGACTGTACCCTGGCATTGCCGCGCCAAGAGTGTGCAGGCACTTACCTATTTTGACAAGCCAAAGATTAACCCACGACGTTAACGGAATACCGTAATTTCCTACGTCCCTAAAGACAAATAATATGAAAGGTTAAACCTCGCCCTGCAAGATGACCAGTGGGACCAAGCAACGCTCCCAGTTAGACTGGGGGGATTGAGGTATTCGCAAGGCGACACAGTTAGCATTGCCGTCGCATATCTAATCCTCGTATACCAGTGCTACAAAGTGGAAAGTAGTGAAGGAAATACTACCAGAATACCTAAGGAACTCCATGGGATTCGTGAGTCCCAAATTTGGGAAGGAGCTGGTCGGTGGGACACACTTCGCCAATTCACACACCCGACCAACTTGTCCAAACGACAGGTAAACAGCCAAATGGGATAGACCCCATAGTGGAGAACATCGCCAAAGCATCTGCCGGGACCCTGTTGCTTCATCAGAAGGACAGAGCGTCGCGCGCCTAGCTGTGCAAGGCCCCCCATTGCTGGGGACTTCCTGTTGGCAGTCCCTAATGCCGCCTTGGGCACCCCGCCTGGATCATCGGGACCTAAGTATTGGTTGTTGCTCTGCGCCGTTGCCGCCCCTACCTCCACCGGAGCACCGGTGTATTTGCGGCCAGGACGGGCAGACCAATACGGCGCATGGTCTCATCTGTCGTAAGACACAGGAAAAGATTGCTAGACACGAGGCAGTCATGACATCATCAGAGAAGTTGGCTATCTGCTGGTGGGTCCAGCACAAAGGGAACCCCAGTGTGCGACCATGACAACAGCCAAAAACGCCCAGAGGGGTAGGGGAGTTCACCCTTCAGCCATGGAGGGAAGGTGTAACAGGTCGTGATGGGATTCACCTGTGCATCTACATGGCTGATACCTATTACGTTACAGCTCAGCGGAGGGAGGTGGGGCAGCCACCTTCAGGGAGACCACAGAAAACACAAGTACAGGGACCAGAACGTTGTTACAGGTTCGTGCCGATAGGCTCAGAGACCTCTGGGCGCCTGGTGGTAAATGTGCCTCAAGTTTTTAAAGGAGTTGGTGAGGATCTCAGTGGGAAAACTAGAGACCCACGAGCAGCCAGTTTCCTGTTCCAGCGCCTCAGTGTCGCAGTGCAGAGAGGAAATGCATGCTGTATCCTGGGTACGCACCCAACCTCCGAGGAGCTGACGAGGTCTTCGAACGCTGATTGTTTAACTGTTATATATTTGTGTGTGTGTGTGTGTGTTCTCTGTAAATGTACATATAAAATGAAAACAAAACATACAACAAAAATTAATAGGGGTGGTAGGAGAAGAAAGAATCAAGTATTCGGTGAGAATCCACAAGATCTTCTCTGAATGCCTCTTTGTTTTCTTCTTCGAGGATGTGGGTCCCTGCAAATTGCACCAGAGGTGGTACCCCTAAATTATATATATATATAGATATATATATATATAAGATATATATTATATATATGATATATTTATATATATATATATATATTATATTATATATATATATTTATATATATATTTATTTATATATATATTTATTATATATATATAATTTATATATATATATTATTTATATATATATATATATATATATATATATATATATAATATATAGATATATATATATATATATATAATATATATATTTACCGTAGAAGGGGTTCCACCTCTGGTGCAAGTGTAGGGACCCATAGCTCGGAGAAGAAAATAAAGAGTACTCAGAGAAGACCTTGTGGATCCTCACTGAACACTTATATTTTCTTCTCCTACCACCCCTATTCTTTTGGTATGTGTGTATACTTATCTAACTTTATTTGA
>WNGS01032209.1:32132-44214 GCA_020271785.1 Procambarus virginalis
TATATATAATATATATATATAGAATATATATATATATATCATATATATATATATATATATATATATATATATGAAGACATCGATGCTCATGATGCACTTTACCTCATCACCAGATGCTTGTCCCTCCCCAGGCTGACCTACTTTCTAAGATGTTCGCCATCTTTCAACAATATTAAATTAGAAGAGTACGACAGCTTGCTGAAATCAACACTAGAAAAAGCCCTCAATCTTTCCCTCAGCAACTCGCAGTGGAAACAGGCCTCCCTTCCTGTCAGACTCGGGGGCCTTGGCGTGCGCACAGCAACACAAATTGCTGTACCAGCGTTCCTGTCCTCTTCAGTGGGGTCTGACAACTTGGTGAAGGAAATCCTACCTGAGCACCTAGTTCAACAGGCAGGGGTACATGATCCCAGCTTCACAGACTGCACAACCAAATGGGTCTCTCTCGCAGGACCAGCACCCCAACCACTGCCTTCTGAAGCCCATAAGCAATCCAGCTGGGATCGCCCCGTTGCCGACCAAGAAGCTGCGACTTTGCTAGAAGCTGCGACAACACCACATGACACTGCCCGACTTAGAGCAGTAGCAGCTCCCCATGCAGGTGATTTCCTATTAGCAATCCCAATGTCAGCAACCGGCACTCGTCTCACACCGCAGGCCCTCCGAATTGCCGTGGCTCTCCGTCTCGCTGCCCCAATCCACACCGAATACAGGTGTATTTGCGGCGAGGCAGAGGCCGACAGGTACGGACGGCATGGCCTTCTCTGCCAAAGGACAGGAGGATGGCATGCAAGACACGGCGAGGTCAATGACATTATTAAGAGAAGCCTTACCACAGCCGGCTGTCCAGCAGAGAGAGAGCCCCGGTACCTAATGTCCCACAACTCCAATGAGCCTGTCGGTCGCCCAGATGGAATCACGGTGAACCCCTGGAAGAATGGTAGACAGTTGGTGTGGGACTACACTTGCGTCTCAACTTTAGCCAATACCTATGTTGACTTCAGTGCTACTCAAGCAGGAGGAGCTGCCAATCACCGGGAAGCGGCCAAGTCACGTAAATACAGAGACCTTGAGCACCACTACAATTTTGTCCCCATTGCCTCAGAGACACTTGGTGCCTGGGGTAAAAGTGCTGCTAGCTTTTTGAAGGAGTTGGGGTCTAAGCTAATCGAAACAACTAGAGACCCTAGAGCTGCCAGTTTTCTTTTTCAGCGCCTCAGTGTGGCAATCCAGAGAGGAAATGCTCACTGCATCCATGGTTCCTGCCCGCCATCTGAGGAGCTGGAGGAGCTTTTCAACTTGTGACAAGCAGGCTTGTACCCTGCATGTAATCAATACTGTAACTTTTTTGTGTAATGACATTTTCAAATAAAGTTAGATAAATATACACACATACCAAAAGAATAGGGGTGGTAGGAGAAGAAAATATCAAAGTGTTCAGTGAGGATCCACAAGGTCTTCTCTGAGTACTCTTTATTTTCTTCTCCGAGGCTATGGGTCCCTACACTTGCACCAGAGGTGGTACCCCTTCTAGGAATTTAAAAAAAAAAAAAAAAAAAAAAAAAAAAATATATATATATATATATATATATATATATATATATATATATATATATATATATATATATATATATATATATATATATATATATATATATATGCAATTGACGATCACAAAACACTGATCATTTTATGCGGAAAATCCACAGAGAAAAATGAAAGGAGGTAACGTTTCGACTTGTTTAAGCCTTTGTCAAACCAGACTGACAAGAGGAGAAGATTGATGAGTGATAAAGATTAAGCCACCCAAAAGGTGGCACGGGCATGAATAGCCCGTAAGTGGTGGCCCTTTTGAGCCATTACCAGTATCAAGAGATGATACTGGAGATCTGTGGAGGCGCGACTGCACCCTGCGTGATGAGAGATGTCTCCCCGACCAAATGGTGACCAAATGGTGAAGAGGAGAAGGGAAGGGGGAGGATATATAGGCCGACACCTGACCAACCCAACCCCTAGGGAAAGAATTAACCAGAGACAGGTAAAGCTTAGCTTGGAATGGTCAAAGAGGATTAAGCGGTCAGAGAAAAAGGATGAAAGATTAAAGAAAAGCCTCATGAACATGCAATAAATGAATATATAAATATAAAATTATAATGAGACATTGTAAGCCTCTCTAACAGTTACAGTTTTTTCTTAAACTGTTGTGCAATATTATAACTTAAAAATGGATCAAGTTTGTACATTCCAGTGCTAACATTAAGAAGATTTGGACACTGACTGATTAGAGCAGACTCAATCAAATTCCGTTCCACGAAATCCCCACAATTGGTAATGTTTTTTGCACCATTCCAGTTAATATTGTGATCGCATAAATTCGTATGTAGATACAATGCATTAGACGTTTGGGCAGTTCTAATACTATAAGCATGTTGTGACAACCGCAATTGTAAGGACTTTCCTGTTTGTCCAAGGTACACAGAATCACAATCATTGCAGGGAATTGAATACACGCAACCTGCTGTATCAGGGGAGTTTTTTATTTAATTGGATATGATCGTACTATTAGTGAACACCAAATTTATATTAAGTTTCTTAAAAATCAAAGACAATTTTTCAAGTCCACTCGCATAAGGTACAACCAATGAGTTAATAATTTCTGGTTTCGCCTTAGGGATGTGATTATAAAACGTACGCTTGGCTTGTTCAAACGAGAAATCCAAAAACCTCTTAGGATATTGTAAACTCTTCCCGATTTCATATATTATAGCAATCTCTTCATCAAAAAACTCAGGGCTGCATACCCTCAAAGCTCGTAGAAACATTCCTGAAAATACTGCCTGTTTAACTTTACTATGATGATTCGAATAAAAATGAACATACGACCCCACGTTGGTAGGTTTCCTATACACATTAAATTTGAACTTTCTAGTGACTCTATGAATCATAATGTCCAAAAACGGAAGCATACCATTCACCTCAGTCTCACAAGTGAATTTTATTGAAGGTACCAAAGAATTGAGTTCATTAAGAAAAACTATATGGTCTTTGTCACACGGCCATAAACACAAAATATCATCAACATACCTAAACCAAACTACATTAGCCGGGATAATACTGGATAAGATTTTTGTTTCGAAGAATTCCATATACAAATTACTTAAAACGGAGGAAAGAGGATTGCCCATCGCCATACCAAATGTTTGTTTGAAAAATTTTCCATTAAAACTAAAATAATTGTCTTTTATACACAATTTGATAAGTTCTAATACTTTATTGGTCTGCAAGCTCAAATTATATTTAGGCAGTTCCTCACGTAGAAATTCTAACAGGTCATCAACGGGTACTTTAGTGAATAAAGAGGTCACATCGAAACTTATTAGTTTAAAATCAAAATTTAAATTCAGTGTGGATAGCTTATTAACTAAGTCCACATTGTTTGTCAAGTGTGAGTTGGAAATAGTACCAACTATAGGGGACAAAACCTTGACTAACCACTTAGAAAGTTTATAAGCCGCCGAACCAATTGAACTAATAATCGGCCTTGCCGGATTATTTGGCTTATGAGTTTTTATAAGACCATACATGTAAGGAAGAGAGGGGGATCGACTTGTTAGTCTAGATATCAACTCCTTATCACCTTTACACACAGTTTTAAGAGATTTGTTAAATGTGCAATCACTTTTTCAGTAGGATCTCTATTAATCAATAGATAAGTATCCCTGTCTTCCAGGAGTAACTCCATTTTTCGGACATAGTCATCTTTATTCATAATAACTACTGCATTTGACTTATCAGCCTTGATAATATGTAATGAACTATCTTTTTTGAGATTTTTGAACGCATGAACAAATCGACTTGGACAGTTAGGAACAGAATTGTTAAGTAAAACACCATACATCAACCCTTTGCACACATTAATATCTTCAACTGAGACATTACTATACTTTTCAAGATTGCAGAAACCTTTGGTAATATCTACATAATTGACTGTTCCATTAGATGTGGCAAAGCTCAGACCATATCCTAAGGCAGTAATCGTGTCATTATAAAGCTGTCTATTTGAGAGGTTTATAACAAACTCCTGGTTAGAGTGTTTATTCCAGTCACTTGTTGAATAAGGTTCTTTAATTTGAAATCAAGTTTAGTACTCACCTTTCTGCAGGTAGACCTCAGAGTAGTATAACAGTAATGCATCAAACAACGGTTCCACTCAGGCGGAATGGCTTGGAGAAAAGCGTACTTACATTTATTCACCACTTTAAAACATTCACGAACTTCAAATTTAAGTAAATCGAAGTTTTTTATAAGCACTATGCGGGGTATCTCATCAAACGGCTGATTTGACAATTTAAGAACGCTGTTGGGTAATAATGAACGGGGAAGCACTTGTTCACTGAGGCATTTTCGAAGAAAGCGAAGACGAAGTTTTAGGGAATGAGATTTCACTAAAGCAGAACGCAGTTTAGTAACAAAAGGTTTAAGGGAAGGGTAGAGAGAGGAGAAGGGTAGAAACTGGCACGTGGTATCCATTAATGCAATTGACGATCACAAAACACTGATCATTTTATGCGGAAAATCCACAGAGAAAAATGAAAGGAGGTAACGTTTCGACTTGTTAAAGCCTTTGTCAAACCAGACTCTGGTTTGAGAAAGGCTCAAAGGTTGGTTTTATATATATATATATATATATATATATATATATATATAATATATATATATATATATATATATATATATATTTTGTGAAGGTAAAGTGTTGGAGTGTTGATGTTCGGCAGTCCTCCAATGGCAGGTGTCAATGCCTGGTCACACTTACAAAAAAAAAAGAGACTGCTTGCCTGTTTGTCTGTGGTAAGGTAAGGGAAGACACACAAAACACAAAGTATAAACAATGAAACTTTAATTAAATTAGAAAACAAAATATGAACAAAGTCAGTCCCTTGGCTTAAGTGAAATTTAAAACCAGTCAAAACACAAGAAAACATAAATAATTACTAGGGCTGAAATTTACTCCTCAATAAAATAATTTACAATGCAAAACAATCAGGTGCTGAGAATATTGGCTATAGCTGCTACCTCCCTTAGTATACGACAGCCAGAGAGCTTAGTATACCAGAGAGAGATGTCAACTCTAAGAGCACAAAGAATATTCTGAGGATGATGGCTGAAGCTAGCCCAGACGTCGACTCGGCTAGATGACGTGAGTGCAGGTGCAGGTGTGCTGCTGGCGACATTAGCCAATCAGTAGCAGGCAGGCGGAGAATGGTTCATTAGCTCGTTGAAGACGGGCGGTGAAGGGGGGGTTTGCAGGGTACGTTTTGCTTCCTGGTCAAAACGTTTTGTGCTACTGGTGGACGTATCTTGAATGCAGCATCTTTCACTTGTAATAATAACGTAACTTGGATAGGGAAGAGCAGGCTCAATCTCTCTTGAAAGAGATTATCATCACAACTCTCCCCCGAAGCGGTTTCGGAAGAAGTTACGTCTTCAGGTAGTAGAGTGGTAGGTGGAGCTGCCTCTACCTTATGAACTCTGGAGAGGACGTCGGCTATGATGTTGTCAGAACCCTTGATGTAGAAGATCTCCAGGTTGAAATCTTGTAGATATAAAGCCCATCGAAGAAGACGTTGATTATTGAATTGGGCTTGATGCAAGAAGCGTAGAGGATTGTGGTCCGAGTAGATGGTGGTAGACCGAGCACCTTGTAGGTATGGTGCAAAGTGCTGTAAATTCAGGACGATGGAGAGTAGCTCCTTCTCGATAGTGCTGTAATTTTTCTGGTGGGGTTTCACCTTGTAGCTGTAGTAGCTAACAGGTAGAACCTCCTTGCCTCATTGCTGCATCAGGACACCCCCGATGCCGGTACCACTGGCGTCGACATGGAGGATGAAAGACTTCGTGGTATCTGGCGAGACGAGAATGGGATTAGAACATGGTAAAGGAGCACCATTATTGTCCTGAAAATAATTATGAAGATCAGTTAGGATTTCCGAGTTGGAAAGCGCTGACTCAGTGTCAGTGCTTTCGGGAGGAGAAGCAGGGAAGGTCTCACTGTGGAGGTATGGACCTTTAATGGTAGAATATGTTACTAACACAGTGGGAGGAGTACCGTTATATTGCTTCAGTAGGTTGACGTGGCACAACTGGGTCTTCCGCCGCCTATCTGGAGTCTCTAGAACGTAGATGTGGTTGTTTTTGCACTCCTTGATGCGGTAGGGTCCTGAAAACCTGTTTTGCAAGGGAGAACCTGGGATAGGAAAATAGGCCAACACGAAGTCTCCCGGTTTAAATTTCCTTGCTTTGCTGTTCTGATCGTAATGAGTCTTCATCCTCTCTTGGGCTTTCAATAGATTGTCCTTAGCAAAGTTATGTACCCTCTCTAGAATGTGTTGTAGGTTTTGAAGAAACTGGGGCACATTCTGATGCTCACTGAAGGTGGCATCACGTAGAGAGTCTTTGAAAGCTTTGAGAGGAGTACGGCACTTACGTCCGTAGAGCATCTCATAAGGAGATACTCTTAGAGACTCATTGGGAAGACTTCTGAAAATACACATTATGAGGTCAAGTTGTTTATCCCAATCCTTAGAGGTCTCATTGCAAAATTTCTTTAGGAGTGCTTTAATAGTCTGATGACTACGCTCAAGAGAACCCTGTGAAGCAGGATGATAGGGGCTGGACAGTACCTGTGTGATGTTGAACTCTTCCAGTGTCCGCTTGAAGAGATCACTGGTGAAGTTGGTGCCACAGTCACTCTGAACCTCCCTTGGAAATCCATACTGGGTGAAGATCTTCAATAAGTGTTTCACCACAGTAGCAGCCGTAATGTTCTTTACTGGAACTGCTATGGGGAATCTGGTGGTAGGACACAGGATGGTTAGTATATAGGCGTTGCCAGAACTGGTCCGAGGTAAAGGACCAACACAGTCTATAATAAGTCTGTGGAAAGGTTCTGCAGGCACCTGGATGGGTGTCAGTGGTGCTCTGGGGATAGAGATGTTCGGTTTACCTGCCATCTGACATGTGTGACACTGTTTGACGTACTGTTTGACGTTGTTAACCATACCTGGCCAGTAGTAGTCTTGTCGGATTCCGTGGTAGGTTTTGTTAAAACCGTAGTGTGAAAGTGCTCCGTGGGCCAGGTGTAGAATAGTGGGCCGCAGGCTGGTGGGAATCACTAGTTGTTCGACATTGGCCCAATCGTCATCCTCCTTCAATTTACTGGGTCTGTATCTGCGATAGAGCAACTCGTTCTATAGGAAGAACCCAGGGATATTGTCAGGTTGAGTCTCAGCCTGGAAGAATAATGGTGTTAAGGTAAGATCTTCCCTCTGTAACTTACGGAACTCCAACGTGGTAAGATTCGGGTGTAGTTTCTGCGGGTCTTGAGGGACAGCGGTAGCAGTAGAGTCAGCTGGTTGTGGTCGTGCAGCTTGGGCACGGGTGGTCACCAAAACCGGAGGAGAAATTTCATCACTCTCTTGAACCTTTGCTGGAAAATACTCAAATATGGGATTATCCATTACAGAGGTACACACCTGGGGTTTGTCCATGATGATCAGGTTGGTCGGTTGCAGGTCTTCTGCCAAGTCGTTGCCCAGGAGAAGTTGCACTCCAGGCATGGGAAAAGGCTTTTCCCTGACGGCGACTTGGACTTTACCGGTCACGAAGGGACAATCCAGGTGGACTCTGGCGAGTGGATAAGGAGTAGTAGCAGTGAGGTCAGTGATGAAGACGGTTTCCCCGGTGTAGGCGATATTAGGCACAGCTGATTTCAAGATTATGGATTGAAGAGCCGCTGTGTCCCTCAAGATCTTCAGTTTGAAACGTCCCTATGAATCTGAACCGTTGGTAGAGACACTTCCAGGATACAGGTGTTTACTGACGAGAGAAAGATCATTAACATGAACACCAACATTCATCACAGGCTTACCGGACTTAGGAGGAGTCTGTTTGGGTTTAGTGGATTCAGTATTACCTTTGTATTGAGACTTACCACATTTATCTCTGGTATGTCCATAGAGTCTACAATTCTTAAAGTACAATTGCGAGCTAGCTTGATCTGTACACAATTTCTCGTAACTGTACCAAGATTTCTTTCTGGTAGGTGGTTCTGGTGTCAGCCGGTGGATGAGGCTGTAGGTGTCAGCCGACTTTGCACATTTTATGTAGTCGGTCTCTTCTTTATCTGCTAAATACAAACGGACGGGAGGAGGTACACGCCTCAAGAATTCTTCAACTAGCATGAGGTTGACGAGTTCTGCAAAGGTAGAGACATGTGCTGCTTCCAGCCATTTCATAAAATATCTCCTTTTGGTATTGGCAAATTCTAGAAAGGTGGTGGTACTTGCCTTAAGATAATCACGGAATTTTCGTCGGTAGCTTTCGGTGGAGAGAAGGTAGGCGTCCAAAACTGCTTGCTTCAGGGTCTGGTAGTCATTCTCAGACGCCAAGGTACTGAGAGTGACTGCAGCTCTACCTGTAAGATGCACTCTGAGAAGGGTAGACCATTGATCAGCAGGCCATTCAAGTTGATTAGCTAGGGTCTCAAAGGTGGTAAAAAAGACGTCGATCTCTGTCTCTACGAATGGTGGCATTAACTTACTTGCATGGGAGACATTGAAACTTACAGGAAGACTGGCGGTAGCTTGTTGGCGCTGAGCGTGGTGTGTAGTTTCCAACGTGAGTTCTTTTTGACGACATTCTATAGCCATAGCCGCTTGCTGTTTGTCATGCTCGCGTTGTATCTCCAGGTGGCGTTGTTTTGTTTCAAGCTGTACTCGCTCACGCTCTTTGAATAGGGCCATCTCACGTTCTTGTTCTTCCTTCTTCATGGCAGCTGCTTCTTTTGCCAGGGCGCCCTCTCGTTCTTGTTCTTCCTTCTTCATTGCAGCTGCTTCTTTTGCCAGTTGTAGAGCTGCTTGCTGTTGATCTTTCTCGAGCTTTGCGAGTTCGATTTTGAGTTTCATAGTGGCCAAATCTTGTTTATCTGCAATAGAATAAGTTTCATGAGTTTCATGGTCAATTGTCCATTCATCTAAGAGGTGATCCATAATTAAGTTATGCAATTCATTTTTGTTGGCTCCATGGGGAACATCTAGTTGATACTCGCATGCAAGAGTTTGTAATTCGGTCCTCTTGGCACGACTTAAGTTCCCTATTTCACCTACTGGATCTGCACGGAAAGCTTGGAGACAAAACATGGTGAAAATTAGCAAATAAATGTACAACGAATATACTACTGTGATATGGTGAATGTCAGAAACAGGACAACATGGCAACTGGTACCTATCCTGTGAAATCGTTAACAATTAATGTTAATTTCAAGATGGTAAAAGATTAATAAATCAAGATCGCAGGAAATCTTGTGCCCGGTACTCACTGTAAGAGAATAAGGGCAAGAAAATCCTACTAAATAAGTGAAACTGAGTTTCTAAAACAAATGAAACATTTAATTGCTCCAAAAGTGAATTAGGTAGTCCAAGAATGTAGGCATACCTTGCCGAGTCTCTATAGGACATAAGCAAGTTTTTCCCACTGAATGAAATATGATACTTACAGAATTAGCAAACTTTCGTGCTCTGAAAAAAGAAAGCTAATTCCCTACCTAAGTAAATATCATCATCTCTGACCGACGTGTAGGGGTGCGAGTGTCAACTGGTGACGAGAACTGTTGCTGAGGTCCCAACTCGGCAATAAAGTTCGTGCTAGAGGAACTATGGCCCTCTTTATCCTCCTAGAGTCGGATTGCAGAAGATTGGGTGCTTTTGACCCGAAGACAAACCAAAGTACCAGGGTACCAATATGATGATCTGTCGAAAATATGAGAAATATCCTAGGGACAAAAGGTGGTAAACAAGGGTAATAACACGGAGGGAGAGATGACCAATTAAGAGAATGACTGAGGCCTACAGTCACCACGTAATCCAAAGTTGTCTCACACTCACCATATGCTACTCCCGGAATGCACAATACACACAGCACCATATGAATAATAAAATTGAATATTGAAAATATTGAAAAGCAAGTGTATCAAAGCCAAGTACGCTTACCACAAATTTACGTTCTGGTACTAGTACCTGAGTGAAGCATCCTGGACAGGCCCCCATGAAATGTGACGGTAAAGTGTTGGAGTGTTGATGTTCGGCAGTCCTCCAATGGCAGGTGTCAATGCCTGGTCACACATACAAAAAAAAGAGACTGCTTGCCTGTTTGTCTGTGGTAAGGTAAGGGAAGACACGCAAAACACAAAGTATAAACAATGAAACTTTAATTAATTTAGAAAACAAAATATGAACAAAGACAATCCTTTGGCTTAAGTGAAATTTAAAACAAGTCAAAACACAAGGAAACATAAATAATTACTAGGGCTGAACTTTACTCTACAATAACATAATTTACAATGCAATAACAATCAGGTGCTGAGAATATTGGCTATAGCTGCTCTCTCCCTTAGTATACGACAGCCAGAGAGCTTAGTATACCAGAGAGAGATGTCAATTCTAAGAGCACAAAGAATATTCTGAGGATGACAGCTGGAGCTAGCCCAGACGTCGACTCGGCTAGATGACGTGAGTGCAGGTGCAGGTGTGCTGCTGGCGACACTAGCCAATCAGGAGCAGGCAGGCAGAGAATGGTTCATTAGCTCATTGAAGACGGGCGGTGAAGGGGGGGTTTGCAGGGTACATTTTGCTTCCTGGTCAAAACGTTTTGTGCAACTGGTGGACGTATCTTGAATGTAGCATCTTTCACTTGTAATAATAACGTAACTTGGATAGGGAAGAACAGGCTCAATCTCTCTTGAAAGAGAATATCATCACATATATATATATATATATATATATATATATATATATATATATATATATATATATATATATATATATATATATATATATATATATATATATATATATATATATATATCGTACCTAGTAGCAAGAACGCACTTCTCAGCCTACTATGCAAGGCCCGATTTGCCTAATAAGCTTGTACTTGTAGGCCCCGCCTAACCACTCTGCATACTCCGCTTCCACGCAGGTCGCACTCCAAGCCTGTGTCAGGTTAGGTTAGGGTCTGTAAGTTTCATTTCTTTTGAACTGTAACTTAGACCTGGTCCTCTCCCCCAGTTCGGTTGAGATGATCTACCTGCACCGCTGCTCTAGCAAGGTGGTCCTTTATAGACTTACCTCGCCTCCAGGCGATCATGGGAGGGTTTTGTGGGAATTTTACCCAGGATGGATGTTCGCTGTACGTTTCCCTCATCCATGTCCATACTTCGTGGAGTTTTCTCTTAAGCTGTGCTGCAAGGCCTGGGAAGAAAAGGGTTGGAAGAATCCATCTCTTTTCTTCCACTTCTTGTGTTCTAGGTCTGAGTAGCTCTGCCCTTGTACTTGTAGGCCCCGCCTAACCACTCTGCATACTCCGCTTCCACGCAGGTCGCACTCCAGCCTTGCTCCGGCCGGAGGTTGCTCCAAACTTGGTTGATACTAGTTTCCAAGCTGTTGCACAGATCCTCTATCGCATCATCCCTCTTCTTACGCGCCGGAGGGCCTATCACGAACGTAAGTCCCTTTTCCCACAGTTTCCTCTCCTGTTCAGTAAGGGTACCTCTGAGACACTGTTTGTTTCAATTGTCCCTCTTTTCTGCCTTAATTTCCTGTCGTTTCCTGAGTTTCTCTGATCTTCACCGTTCCACCCTCTGTCTCTGTCTCTTTCCTTGTTGGTCCGGTCGTGCTGTCCAGCGCTTGGGTCTGTTGTTGTTCTCCTGGTTTCGATTGTTGTCTCTGCCCCTGTTTCTGTTTCTGAAAAAATTATTATTATGCCCTATTATTATTATTACCTCCCTGTCTGTTGTCCCTGCTATTGTTGTTGTTCCAGGAGGGGTAGTCTCTGCTGTTATTGCTCTGTTGTCTCCTGGGGTGATCCTGTTGTTTTGGCCTGTGTGGTCGCGGTCCCGTTCCTGTTACACTGGCCTCGGTTGTCTCGGGATCTGTCCCTGTTGTTCCTCGTCTGGTTCCACCTTCCACCCGTTTGTCTCGTGATGAATTCTCCATCCTTCTCGTGACCTGTCTCTGTTATTCCT